>PVJH01004525.1:0-124138 GCA_004026705.1 Nesogale talazaci
GTTATAACTTTAATTCTTGGAGATAGTTGCAACATGAGGCAGAAACTAGGTTTGGAGTTGACTCCAGAGGAGTAGCTGTGACCTATCAACTCAGCTGTGTCAGGCTCTGGGCTAAGAGGATGGGCTTTGGAACCAGAGACTCTGCATTTTAGACCCGACTGCAACCCAGCTGTACCTCCTTCTATCTGTAAGACTTGAGCGAAGTGTTTCGATACATCAGAATTCAAGTTTTCTCTTCCCTAAAGGTGATAATACATTTAAAGTGGTTTATGCATAACACATCTTTTGAGTCAATGATATTAGTTGCTATCATTGTTACTCTTGATTTTCCTAACAATTGATAACGCCTGAATTATTTTTCTCATTGCAATGCTAAAACAATTGGAATTTTAAAAAATTCTCACATCTACTCAAATCGAAAATGGTCTGACTGAGATCCAAATCTATCTGATTGCCATGGATGTGAACACACACACATACACAAACAAACATACACACACACTAAAGTCCAGGGCATCGTCAGAGATACAAATAAAACACTAGATCAGAGGCCAGGGTGGAATGAACTAGCTGTATGATTAGTTACTTGTACATTGTCTAGCTTGCAAATGTATCTAGTTACTTACTTGTTGATATTGAAGAACTTTCTAGGTAGGATATCAGGTTTCTCAATGGAATGCTTGTTGGAACCCATCATTGATTTTCATTCTTTCTCCCTCGTTTTTTCCCCTGCAAACCATCTCTTGTGTCTCAGGCCCCATATACCAACCACACAGTCATATAAGTGTTAATAAAGAGTGGTGTGTGTTCTGGCCATCAGTTCAGAGGTGTCTGTCTCACAAACTATAGAGTGGTGTACAAAATCTATCATAAAATATGCATTGCCTCTTATTCTGCAGTATGTTTAGTCTGCAAACCATCTTCTATTACAGTGAAAATGCCCCTGTAGGAAGGGAGAGTCTTTCTATGCTTTTTTTAGTTAAACTTGACATGTGGAGTTAGTTTATGAAAATTGAGGCTCAAAATTTTCAAGAATTGAAGGATCCAGAAAATATTTCAGGTGAAACAAAAGAGACATGGTCATAAAAGAGACCATTGGGGGTGGGGGGGCAACATGGATATTTTCACTTTTCTTCACTGATGGTCCATGTTGCTTTTGTGTGCCACTCCTCTTTCTTTCTCTTTCTCTTCTCTAGTGACTCTTCATATAACTCATCCTTGCTCTGGAACTCAAACAGAAACTAAAGGAATTGAGGGGACCAAAGAGAAGGAATGAATATTCAAGAAGTGAATAACATTACTTCCTTTGGAGGTTTGAAATGTCTCAATAATCTCGGGCATTTGTTTGTTAAAATCATGAAATTTGAGCATATGGTTCAGATCCAAGTCTTGCCACTGATCATCTGTGTGACCTTGGGCATATAATGGCTTTATCTTCACTGAAATTCAGATTTCTTGTCTTACCGTAAAACCTAATTTAGTACATTTATGAAAACAATGCATTTGAAGCACTTAGCTCAATGCTAATTGAGCATAGTTTGTGCTCATGACATGACAGCGAGTGGAAATGAGTTAATAGCTCTAAGAACTAAGCAATAACAAAAATCCTACATCAAATCTCATATTAGAACTTATTTGAATGCTGAACACTCTTCCCATTGGCCACATTCGGATTTTGCCATGTCCTTGGATTAGGACAGAGCCCCAAGTGGGATAAAAGCGAGTTAAACAACGCACATTATAACATGAGAAGAATGGAATGAAATGTATACTTGCATAAATAAATGCAATCCCCACCAAAGAGAATCGCTGAAGTCAGTAGGAACTTAACGGAATTGAATCACCGATGCTTTCTAGGGTCTTACTGTATGCAATTACTTTAGAATCCTGGAGGTGCAGTTGGTAAGTGTCAAATTGCTAAATCAGAACGAGCAATGGCATACTGGGAGAAAGATATAATCGTCTAAAGACTGTAGCCTAAGAAACCCTAATTGCAATCGGTCTTATTGGGTTGCTGTGAGTTCAAATCAACTCAATGGCAAGAGGTTTAACAAATAAACAAACAAATTCCCTGCTGTCATAGTGATCCTGGAGGAGAGTGGAACTGTCCTGGTAGCAACAAATCATTTCAAACTGGTGACCTTGAAGTTCGCAGCCCTATGCATCGTCACTATCCCATCACGGCTCAGACTAGATAAATTGAAATGTGTAATAGATTGTACCATAATTCATTTAGAAGCCTATTAGAGATCAGGTCTATACTAAGAAATAATTGTGAAAATAAAATTTTAAATTAGCCATAAGTAGTTCAATAATGTCTGGGCCCTGTGAAATGAAACCTATGCCCTCAATTTACAACTCCACTGACTTCAATCTCAATTGTCTTCATGCATATCATCAAGAGAGTCAGACTGTGGTCTAAGGCTGCTACAAACAAATAACTATTAGCAGTAAGACTATTCCCTGGCACTGATCATGACAAGGGAAAAAGAGATAACCAAAATTCAAAAGTATTGATATATACCAGACTCGGATACTTTTTTTTAGGCAATAATAAACAAGATATAGTTGGAAGAAATTGTTCTGGTAAGTTTAGCGAACTGAAACAAATTAGCATTCACAAAGCATCGTGCTTGAATAGACTTTTACAACTTCATCTGAAGAGCTAAAACAGGAGAATAAATAATGATGACAGTGACAGTGATCATGATCATTTTAATAATTTCAACTCTTTTTAAGAGGTCCTGGTGACACCGTAGTTAGATGCTGGGTCCCTCCTGCTAAGGTTAGTGGTTTGAAGTCATTAACCCTCTATAAAAGAAAAATAAATGTGACCGTGCACTTTCATAAAAAAAATGATATCAAACCATATAGGGCAGTTTTGCTCTGTCTTCTACGGTCAATATGGACTGATGTCAACTCTGCAGTAATAAGTTTGGTTCTGGAGGATCTGAGTGCCCCAGGGATTAAGTGTTCAGCTACGAACTATAAGGCTAGGGTTGTAAATTACTTAACAGAAAAAAAAAGGATGTGTTCAATGTGTTTTGTGAAGATTGCAGCTCTCTTGGAAATGTTGTATGGTAGCGCTTGTCTGTCTCGAGTCCTTGTAAGTTGACAGGACTGCAAAGACAGTTTTGTTGTTAGATTGTTTCATACTGTCCTGCAGGGGGCAGTGGTAGAGCAGAGGTAGAATTGTCACCTTTCATGTATGAAATCTTTCAATTTTAGTCAATTCTCCTAAGTTAGCCACTACCAGTCTGCCAGTACAAGCTCCTATTTGCTATTGCAGAGCTGCAGCATTGTTTCTAGATGAAGAAGAAGTTTAAGAGGCCTGGCTTCCTATTTCTGAAATTCAGCCGATGAAACTCCACAGGGTGTAAAAGTTCAATACACAACCAATCGGGAGGATGGTATCAGACTGGTTGGCAGTTCATTCTGATATGCACAGGGTCACTGACGGCCAGGAGCTGGCTTGACAGCAGCTATCAGCAACAACGATGTCTTCTAGAATGTTGATGTGTCAATAATATGCAAAAAATTTAAAAGGAAGTTACTGTCATAGCTATTTTAAAGGTGAGGCTGAAAGGATTAGAGGTTCTTACAATTTGATATCGAACCTGAAGGCAAATGGCATGTCCCACTGCGTTGGGTTAAGGTGGAACTACCAATTTCCTCTACTTCAAAATCATACATGGAGTTTGCTTATTAGAAAAATATGATCTACAGGAGGAAATAGCATCAGACTGCTTTCATTTTGCTTTGTTCATCTGCAAATGAAGAAACTAGCATTCTCCACCTACTCCTCACATGCTAGCTTATTTTTGGACATGTTGCATTTGAAAGTTAAAAATACTATCCCAGCTATTTTGTACATTAACATGCATATGGCAGTAACATACATATGCCTGGATGCCAGGTGAGACTATGACTGATTTTGATAGTTAACGTTGAGTTCCAGCTTGTCAGAGCCATAATTCTTAATGGTTTTGCAATTGTGGAATGGTGCAATCTGGAAGTTATGCAATATTGTGTTCATCCTCCACAATTGGATTTGATGTGGCTATTTTCCATGTTGACATAACACCAATTTCACATTATCACTTGGACTTTGTGATTTAACCATGTCAATTAGTGAAAAGAGGTTGCATTCCCAGATGATATTTTTAAGGGCGTTTCTGGACAATTTAGCATTGTGTTCTTAATTAGTTTTAGTCCAGTTTGTAATTGGAAGGTCCTGGGTACCTCAGTATTCCTGGAACCTCATAGTACACTTAGAAAGACATATTTCTTAGGCTGGAAGAAGGAGTCACTGTGTTTCTATTTTGAATTCCATGAAAAAAAACAATCTGGGATTATAATCCTAAAGAGGCCAATATTAGAACCTAAATTTAATCAAGGGAGTCCTGGTGGCAGTGCAGGTCAAGAGTTGGGCTGCTGACCCATTATGTCAGCAGTTCAAAACCACAGTCAGCTCTGTGGAAACAAAATGAGACTCTCTCCCATCATAAAGATATATAGCTACAGAAATCCACAGGTATAGTGCTACTCTCCGCTCCTCAGTCACTGTGAGTCAGTGATGGACTATGAACTCACTCCTGACCAAAGACAAGACCAGGGAAACTTGATGGAAATATTTCTGATCTGCTAATTTTGTTTTTATTTTAGGGTTAGGAGTTGCTTGTGCTTGTGTTTTAGTATCAACATGAAAGAAGCAAGTACTCTACAGTGAGTGTCAGTGGACAGGACATGACTCCAAACATGCAGAGGAGAGTTGTGGGAGGCTCGGGGAACAAATCATCTCAACCCTGTTATCTTAACTGTTCCTAAAAACTGTCGAATGACTTGGAGTCATGGAAACAACACCAGATAGCCATGAGATAGAAAAGAAGACCCGACCAGCTAAACACAGCACAAGGTGATGCAAACCTCCAGGGATAGGATTCTCATTTAATTTTTCAGGAAAGAAAAATATAGATAGCAATGTCAAGTTTCTGTGTCCCCAAACTCCTACATATCTCTAACTTCTGCCAAGGTAAATAATAATAATTTTTTTTTTAAAGACTAAAGCAAAGACAGTCGGGATGGGTCTGTTCCAAAATCAACAACTAATGGAATGAAGTGGAGGCTATGAGAGGGCCTTCCACTGGTTCCAAGGAAAGACCAGCGTGGCCCATAAGAGATGGGCTGTCCATTCTGATTCACTGGATAGGGACTGAGACAGAGCAGGGGTTTTGTCAAGCCTACATTGGACTGTCTGCATTTGAGCCCCTTCTCAGTCCAATGTTATTCTGCCCACCAGGACCTGGACCTTCTTGGCATCTCGCACCCTCCACTCCCTACTCACATCATGTTGTACTCCACCCCCATTCCATTTAAACACTGCTTCCTACCCTAGGAAATCTAGGTACTGGGAAGCCTTCCCTGTAAGCATCTGTATAGCATGTCTGTACTGCTGAACCAGAGCTCAACCCTTTGATCAGGAGACCAGGCACTTTCCCGCATGTGTGCTTCTGTGGAATGGGTCCCAGGCACTGCTCTTTCCCTCCTCTGTGACTTGGTAGGCTGGCATTGGAGACACGGTGATGGCTGCCTTCTCTACCTCAACTTAGATTCAAGGATCACCACCACCAAACCAAACTCTAGAGGTGCTATAGCCCACGGTAGAATTTCCTAGAGGCTTTTCCAGGCTATAAATCCTTATAGAGACAGTCTGGCCTGTGCTCTCCGGGGGCCTCAGCACATGAAAGATTATATGTGAAGTCATGTTTCTGCTCATTCGGCAAAGTGTATTTACCAAGTGAAAATGTTCTTTCAAGTCCAAAACAATATTGCCCGAATAACAAGAGCCTTCTATTTAGCAAGCGGTGGTGAAAGTGAACGCTGTGAGGTGTTTGGGGGATGTGTGTTGCTGTGCATCTTTGAGCTTGCGCACATTGTGGGTACCACATCCAGACTCACATGAGGAAAACGCATTATAGTAGATGTTTCTCGACATGGAGAGAGTGAAGAAGTTGGTACAAAGAAGCCGGGCTTTCACAGGAGGAAATGATCCCTTTGTTCTCCTAGGAAAATGTCATTCCAGTCGGCACTGCCTGTTGGTAACCCCAGCCACCTCTGTCTTAGCAGAACCGTGCTCCATGGCGCTTGTAAAGGTGGCTTCTCAGAAGTGGGTCTCCAGGCCTCTCTTCAGAGGCACCTCTGTCTTCAGAGACACCTCTGGGTAGGATTGAGCCTGCCAGTTTGGAGATGGCAGCTGTGCAGAACAACCCTTTGAAGCACTCAGGGGTTCTCTACAAGAAATGAAGTGATGGTATCCCTGATGTACAGTCCAGTACAGTGTAAACAGTACTCTCATGCTGCAAAGTCCTCCCACATAGAGATGCTTCTGACAGTTCTTTCGAAATACTCTTCCTCATCATGAAAGACTGGGCATCATGTCCTTAACTGAATACTAAGAAAGGTGAGCATTCCAGAATCCTCCTGACGAAGAAAGCAGCCCCGGACATCCACACAGCAGAGGACTGTGCACAAAGGGGGGACCCTCAAGCTGCCTCACTCCATATGTATTAGTCACTCCGCACACAGTTCAGTCATTAGTGGTTCATTCTCATTCTGAGGCCACCTTCTCCCATCAGCCATTGCCAGTACTGCCAATCAATTTCCATACTTTTCTCTCAAAATCAATGACCAAGAGACGCATACATATTCAAGGCAGAAAAGGGGCACCCATGGGGTGGGAGAGGCACCTGTGCTCTAAGAGAGGAATGGAAATTCATCACAGATGGACATTTACACCAGTATTGCATCGTGAGCAAGACCTGGTCAGGGACCCATTGAGACACACTGAAGCTGGAGACAGGCTATAAATCAACTCCCCTTAAACACTGCCAGGTTAGGCCAGAATTAAGGATGTGTCACATAACGCATATAATTTCCTCCCTGCAACCATTAAAATCAAGGCAGTCGCACAAGGTGTGCAAAGTAATTTAATGCGGACACTTGCTGAACTAATTTATACTTGGGAGCCTCTATAGACAAAAGGGAGCTGTCTGCCAGGGAGGATTAAAATATCCTGTGGTTCATTCAGAAATCCCCAATGCCAACTCTTGACCCTGGAGATCTGCTTTCTGGAATGTCCACATGTTCTGAGGGTCACAACCTCTGGACACTGAAATAATGCAAATAAATTTGTGAGCACAACCTTCCCTACAATTACAACTCTTCATGCAAAATCACATTACTGCAGACAGAGCTGTTCAACTTTGACTTTAAGCAAAACCATTCCCTATTCACTCCAAGAATGCCAAAGTATCAGGAGGCCATTGAGTTTCTGCATTCTACCAGGCCTGGTTTCCAATCCCAGCTCAGCCTCTTAAGAGTATCTGATTCATGGTATATTACTAAGTGTTTTGATAAAGTAAGTTAATAGCCGACTTCTGCCTCTTTGAAATTTTATGAAGCTTTAATTAGATAACAATTAAAGAACCTGGTGAAGGCCTCGGTATAAAAGTAATTAATAATGCTCATTATCATTATCTCTCAAGTATTTTTATCCCCAGTAATTATTGCATTTCCAGCCAGAAGTGTCCTTGGACTGTCTAGAATTAGAACCTATACTTCCAAGGTTCTTTCCATCCGTCCACGTGTCTCAGGAAGGACTGATGGCTTTAGAGCATGCTCAGCTATTCAACATAAGATGCTAAAGGGAAACACTTTCCTACAGCAGAAAGGTTTCTTTGCCTTTACATCTGTAAATCAATGCCAACATTTAGAATGCTTATGGATGACAAATAAAGTCCCTTGGCTAGAGTTCATAGATCCCAAACCATCCTAAACCTTATGTGGTGCTTCTGGAGAAGAGACAATGGCGGGTCCACTTCTGTTCTGAAGGACTTTCTTCCCAGGTGCTCCCTTTTTTCACTAAGTGTCTGGATGAAGTCGGATTTCGTAGAATGGCAGCACGTTTGTTCCTCCGTTTTACAGAGAGAAGGGCACAAAGAAGAGGGTTTCTAAAGATAGCAGACTTCACCTCAAGTCCAGGTAGGAAAGAATCACATGACTGCCTGGTGATCCGTTCACTTGCAATTTCAGAAAGTTCTGGGGCCCTTACATTGACCCTCAGTCGGTTATTAAGCATCCACCTAACCTGCAGTGCATTTCCACCCTATTCTTCTTTATTTTCTTCCCTTGTTGTTGTTGTTGTTGTTGTTTTTGAGATGGGGGGATAGTAACAGTGTCCTGAGATATATTCAGTGTTTTAGCAAAGTAAATTTATCTGGGGTAACATGGGAAGGAAAGGGAGGATGATTAATTTCATCTTCTGCTTAGCCCAGGGTTAAGTAGAAAATATTTTTGTTTACATCCAGAACTTTTCAAATGTCTGCAAGTGTTTTCCTCCCTTTGGAATGACCATGCTACTTGTGTTAGTCTGGGTAGACTAGAGAGACAAATCCACAGAAACGCATATGTATACAAGAGAGTTTTATATAAAGGACAAGTATACATTAAGAAGGTGTCCCAACCCAGTGCTGTCCAAACCCGTAAGTCCGATATTAGCCCCTAAGTCTGACACCGATCTGCCTCACAAAACACACGCAATGACGCCAACTGGAGGAGGAAAGTCGAATCAGTGAGCATGTCAGATTTGTGGCACTGGCAGGGGTCTCTACGTGGCTGCTTCTGCACCCAGGACTGCATCAGGATAGGGCCCTGAGGCTTCTCCTCGGGGATGTCTCACAGGAATGGAGCCTTGTCAGTTGAAATGGGAAACTGGCTAAGGCAGCTGCACTCTGATCCTACCATCAAAGAGCAAGAGACCCAAGAACTATAAAGGTGAGGCTCACTGAGTCATCTCTCTGCCCTTCAATTAATACCACATGTGTTTGTCAGCTAGGTTAGCACAATAACTTTAACTATCTCACTATCCAACTATCCATTCTGATTTTTTTTGGGGGGTGGGGGGGATAAAGGTGGGCAAGCTTATCTGGAAAGTCCCTTGTATGTATAATACCTTATCAATCTGGCAACAATGGCTGAAAACCTTTCAAGGTTGAGATGACTCACCTCCAAGTTAGAAAAGACAACACCATGCCTGTTGAAACGATTCTGCCCAGGGGTGTCTGAGGATCCACTAAGCAAGGCCAGCAGGGGCTTTCTGGTGCTACTTCACTGCTTTATTGTAAACAATGATCATTTTTCATCACATCAAAGATGCTCATTTTGGGTGTAGGTGGCATCTGCCACTCTCTCAATAGCACAGCACCTTCCTCCAGCTTCCACGTCTCTTTTCACATTTGCAGAGCCTGCCAAGACCAGAAGATCCAATGGTGTAAGAGATGTGTGCTGTGAAGCCCATGGGAAAATGCTCACTCCCTGCAGATTAGTAAACACAAATAAGTTTGTGCTTATATTTCTTCTTGGATAATCTGCACCTGCTTCCAAGTTGCAGTACATGATAAATTCTTCACAGCTGAAATGGGCCCATGAAGGGAAAGAAAATATAGGATGTAACTCCACAAAAGCATGGGAGGACAGAAGAAGGAGGGGCTGCTTGCTTCACCAGGGCACCAGGAAGTGCCATTTTAGGAGAACAGCCTATATCAGAGGTGATTCCATGCTCAGGATTAACAGAAACACTTTAATAACCTCACTGTGACTTCAAAAGGGCAGAGTGAGTCCTTTAATCCTCAATTATCTGATTAGCAGGACCTGAAATGAGAGAAGGGGGTTATCAGCCACTTATATTTCATTTCCAACCTACCCTACCTCTATTTTGACCATTACCTCCACCTCCTGATGTCAGCCAACAGATGCCTGGGAGACAAAAGAACGTGGGAAGTGTGTGGATTCTGGAGAGGGACAGGAGTTGTGCTGAAAAGGCTTGGCCTGATCCTTGCAGACTCTCAACTGAAGTGGTGGTGTTTACTTTGAAATTCACCATCTTCTGGATCCTTGTCATGGTTCATAAATGAGATTGACAGCTCCATTATCTCTGAGATGCCTGTGTGTAATTCCTATTAGTGTGAGCAGGAGTTGCTGCCACACAGTAATTTGGAAGCCTAGTCTTTTCTCTCGTTCTAAAGAGAGATGCTGAAAATCAGCTTTCAGGTAAACTGTAAAAAGGTCAATCTGTCCATCTAAAGAACTGACAAATGATTCTCCAACCACAGATTCAGAAGTTAGTGCTGGGAAGAGATTTGGAAGGAACTGAGTTCCCCTCTCTCATCTTACACATGAAAGTGAGCTATCGAGAAATCCCAAGAGTTACAGAACTAGGCGTATGTAGGCAGCTGGGTCATATCTCATGACTCACTTCTCCTGTTCTCTTTATTCCCATTGTAGTTTGTGATCCTACCAGAAAGCTAATGACTTAGCTCCAAACAAAACCATGCAAAATCCGTCTTTCGTTTCTTGCCATATTGAAGTCACAAGGACAGGGCTTGAACCATAAGCAAATAGAAAATGAGCAAAACCCATTGCTATAAAGCATATTATAAGGCATCGTGACCATTTATAGGATTTAATAGGTTATAAATATTGACAGAAACAGACAACCTCATCTTTTTCAGCAACTGAGTTTGAATTGCTGACTTCCAAGCCTTGCACAACAGTGCTACCAGGAGTCCTTAGACAAAAACATACCAGCAATTGTTTTCGGATGTGAATTCAGAATAGAAAGCTCCAAGAGAAGCAAAACAAACAATAGAATTCCTACTCCTCTCTGACTAAGAGGAACCAAAATAGAATTCTATTGGCTCAGCAAGTTAAGGCCATAGAGATCAAAAGTCAGCAAGACCGAAACAGCTGGAAGTTGTAGAGCAGAGCTTGAAAACGAGGGAAATGTACACAAAAAGGAGTTACATCAATCTAATAGCTATCTTGTCCCCTATCATGGCAGACAGGTGAGGTGAAAACCCACACACAAGGTTGGACACTGACAATGCCCAGGACTCATATAAGATGAGAAGGTGTTTCTGTTCTATTGTGTGATGCTCACCCGTAATCTTTTGTTCTCTTTGTGCTTTGGTTTATATTGAAGGATAGTCAAGTTCCTTAATTCTCTTTTCAACGTGGCTGAACCTCCTGCTTCTTCCTGCAATGGACTGCGTCAACTCTACTATCAGGTCTTCTAAGTGTTGATGCTTCCGTCTGCCTCTTTATTATAGGTTTCCTTTCTTGGCTGAACATTTTCACCTATGCGTGAACATCTCCCTAATTTTAAAGAGTTTTGCCAGTATGTTAATCACACTGCTTGAAAGGCCCCATCTTCTACTTTCAGCACAGAGGTCAACTCTGGACCTCATTTTGTTCATGGCTTTTCTGTTCTTGGTAAATTGTTTTTGCAAATGTCTATATATTTTCTTCATGAAATTCCCAAACAGGAGATATTAAGGTACATATTAGTTTGGACTATACATTGACAAACTTCAAATTCCTCAAAAGATCCTTTACAAATAGGATGTGGTGGTGTTCCAATAATTGCTTAACTCAATCTTTTAGTATGCAGTTTAGGCGGTACTATATTGACATCATGAGTTTTCGGTTTCTCTTAAAGCCTCTTAGGCTCCTTTCCACTCTCTTGCTCCTTCTTCAGTTAGTATATTTGGGTAATAAAAAGACACAAAATGTTCAGAGAATCAAAGAAAGGAATCTAATCATATTCACTTAAGATACTGTTGACATATGGAAATTTTATATATTCTACAATTTTATTTTCCTTCAGCAGGTTGAGTAACTAAAACCTTGTTAAAACTTGAAGTTGCTCTTGAACATCCTCAGTAGAGAATATCATTCTTGGTCAAAAAATAAAATGGAAGACTTTTCACCAGAACAGTTGACATAGGGGCTGCCACGATAGGCTCCAAAATAACAATTTTCAGGATGGCATAGGAATGAGCAGTATTTTCCTCACTTAGAGTGTATGAGTTGAAAGCAGCAGGACCACTCCTGACAGCAAGACAGAAAAGGATTGGATTAAGTCTATAAATGTACTGTGACCACTTCATGAAAAACAATATATGAAAATTAACCATATCTCCATATATTTTCCATAATGATTACACTCAAGGAAACTCCATGAAACATTTCTACTTGAACACATGGCCTCATCATTTAATAGAAATTTATTGCAAATAATAAGAATTTGATGGAGGTAGTTTATTTGATTCTGTAGTGTTCAAAGCTGTGCCATGAATATTTCAAACACTGGCAGAGTCACTTCAGGTAAACAGGTTTCAGTGGAGCTTGCAGACAAAGAATAGACCAACAAGAAGAAATAGGCAATCTATATCTGTGGGACTGGGCAAAAAACCTGAGGAAAGCTTTAGAATATTGTCTGACCTAGAGCCAGAAGATGAGTCATCAGGGTGGAAAACACTTGAAATATGCCTACAAAGAGCTGTCTCTTCAAAGTAGCATTGACCTTTGTGATGTGAGCGGAGTAAAGCTTTCAGACCCCATATTTGCTCTTGGAACACAACTCAAAGTAAGAAGAAACAGCTACAAACATCCTTTAATAATTTGAATATGAACTTTAGGAAGCAGGAAGCAGGGAAAATTCAAAGTTGTCAAATATGAAAGTAAACACACAAAGATCAATATTCTAGGAAGCAGTGAGGGAATGAACTCGTCTAGGCCATTTTTGAGCTGGGAACACATATTTTACAAATATGGAGAAGATAAAAAAATAAATGGTGTTGCATTCTTCAATGAAGTTGTGGTAGTTACACAATCCGTGTCAAGTTGAGACTATTAAAAGTGAAGAGGTGGAGTTTAGTCTGTCAATCAGTAGCATCTTGATGAAGTCATTTGGAGGCTCCAAGAACATAAATAGCTCATTGGAGGCCACACCCACTGTCTCTCCCAGTGAGACCTTTCTACTGACAAGACACATGGAACTGTATACCTGGCAGCCAGACTCTTGAAGCTGTAGGAGGCACATGGAGACCCACGCCAGCACTAAGGTGCTTCCAGCACCACTTGATTCATAAGCCTTTGTATCCACTGACCTGTGATTTTCCTGTACTTGGCTCATTGTGTGTGTTGTGTGAGTCTAAAGAGGAATTTACAGACTGGTACGGGACATATAGGCTGATAAAGGACTGACATTAAGGACTTGATCTGGACTGAAATGAGATATTTTCTTAATACAGAACTTCTCTTTTATATAAAGCTCTTTCTATGTGCATATGTGTGTCTGTGATTTTGTTTCTCTAGTCCACCCAAACAAACACAAAAGTAGAACATGTCAAAATCAATCCTGAAGAACAAATTCAAGTCACCACAATACAGTAACCTGATAGATAAGGAGTAGAGCTATCACATATATTTAGAGTGTGTGGCAGTCATGTGCTTATGTTAATTTTATGATTGAAATGTAGGAGTGGAGTCTAGACTGTTTATCTGGAGATAGCCATTGAGTAGCCAATGAGGCCTCCATGTGGGCATGGCTTTCTCCTGAGACTCCTGGGAAATCTCGTGATACTTCCTTCGTGAAGACAAGAAGCTGTCTTCCCCAGTTGTTGGGAGTTAGTCTCAGAGACAAGACAAGATGGCAGCATCTGAGGATCCTTCAGCTTTGCCCTGATAGAGCAAGACCTTTGAAGCTGGAGAAGCCATGTGGGGACCCCTGCCAGTGATGAGTTGCTTCTGCCACCACTGGATGCCGTTGATGGACCCTGAGCCCTAGAAGCAAGGAACCATGAGGGAACCCCTGCCAGCACCAGGACTCTGCACCCACTGGCCTGTGACTTCGTGAGTCAGAAGGAGACATTATAGACTGGTATCAGGCACGAAGGCTAATATTGGGCTTATGACTTTGAACTGGACTGGGTTGGGATGTTTTCTTAATGTCCCATTCTTTTTGTATATAAACCATTCCCTTATATCTATATGCGAGTCTATGTATTTGTTCCTATAGTTTACCTGGACTAACACAGTGTGTAATCATCATAATAGTAAAATTAATATATTTAGGAAAATATGATTTAAATAATGTGCATAGTTAAGATAATCATCTAATATTAAATATATGACTTTCGAACTAAATGAAGAAAATTTCTGGATGGGTGGTATTGCCCAGAGAGTCACCAAGCCACAGAATGAACAGGGTACATCTTATGGGCACTCTCCATGTGTTTCGTTTGTTGAAACTAGTGACCATGTCACACAAACACAGTGAAAGTCAGTGTCAACTTTCCTGTTCTTTTTAATATATCTCCCTCTTATTTGAGGAATACAAATATGCACAAAATTAACCGCACTGCACATCACTGCGCAGCCCATCGCACCAGAACAGCGTCAGCCTCTTGGGACATGCTCCCTCACCTCCACATACCCCCACTCCATCGACTTGGCTCTTAATTCTTCTTTGCTTCCCCTCCTCACCACCCTGGCCCCATCCTCTCTCTTTCCACCTCTTCTTCCTTCTCCATGAGCCCAGCCCTCTGGCTTCAGCATAATCTTCAAAGGTTTTTTTCTTTGGGACGCAATTTTTTTCCTTTGTTTTCTCTTTTCAATATTAGTGTCATCATAAAATACCTTTATAAGACTACTAATTTGTTGTGCATCATATCAATGTCATGAAGTGCTTGAGAGTCTCATCATTGTTTTTCAGAAACACATAATACTACATTGTGTGTATGAACCAGAGTTTATTCATCCATTCCTCCACAGATGGGACTTTTAGTTCTTTCCGTATTTTTGGTTTTATAGAAATTGATATGCTGAACATAGTTGTTCACATCACCCTCTATTTCTCTGAGATATATTCAGTAGAGGAATTGCAGGATCATGTGACAGTTCTGCTTGAATATATGTAAGGAAGTGCCATATGACTCTCAATTGTGGCTGCAGACACTAATTCTGCAATCCCCTTAGCAATGGATGCACATTCCCATTTCTCAGAAACCCCTCCTGCATTTTTTATTTTATGTTTTGCTTTTATTTTTTCCCAAACATTTGTGGGGTGAAATCTCATTGTTTTCTTAATGTATTCTGTATAGCTAGATTGTTTGCCTTTCTTCATACTGCTATATCCCTGGATATAATCTTTAGTAAATTATCTACTCATGTCTTGTGCCCGTTTTATTCATTTATTTGTGTTTTATTATCGTGTTGTAGCTTTCCATATATTTTTGAAATTTGTTTTTTATTTGTCATATTGAAACAAATGTCTTTTCCCCAATCTCTGGGTTATTTCTGTTACTCTTTTGATGAACTCTTTCGGTCCATCAATGCCATGTTTCAGACGGCTCCCCTCCTCTACTTGTCTTGGATAGGGCTGGTGGTTCATATTATATTGGGTAGTAAAGTCACCTTGCAGTGAGACCCTTAAGTTTGCTCCTGTTTTTTTTGTTTATCATTGTTACAGCACTAGAGTTTAAAAGTAGACTTTTGACCAATCTTAAGTTGACTTTTTGTTCACAGTACGAAGTACCGATTCTGTCACATTCTTTTGCAATTAGATATCCAATTTTTTTCAGCACTATTTATTGAAAAGATTGTTTCTTCTTCATTTATTATGTTTGTTCCTTTATCAAAAATCATAATCTGTAAGTGCCTGGCTCTATTTCTGGGTGATCACGTCTACTCCAACCATCCACATAGCTTTAACTATAGGATTTCCGAGTTGTTTTGAATACCATGGCTATATAAGAGGTTTAAAGTTGGGGAGTGGAAAGTCTCCTATTTCATTTTTGTTTGTAGCATTGTTTGTTTATATATAGTTGATGATGATTTTTCCATATAAAATTGGTAATGGATTTTTCCACCTCTTTGAACAATTGTTTGGAATTGAATTGGAATTGAATTAAGTTATAGGATATTTGGGGTAGCGTCGACTTTCCACTGCATTACTTATTTCTATCAATGAACATGAAATAGTCTTCTGTTTATGTAGGTTGATTTTGGTTTCTTATAGACTGTCTTATAGTTCTCTTTGTAAAAGACTTTTGAATCTTTGGTGAAAGTATTTGTTCATAAATATTTTCTATTGCAAATTGTCATTGTCAATGCTAATATTCTTTTAATATATTTTCAAAGTCATCTTCTTTAGTATACAAGAATCCAATTGAATTTTGTAAGTTGATCTTATAGCTTTCCACATTGCCAACTATTTTCAATTCGTTGCAGTATTTTTTAATTGAGTCTTTGGGGTTTTCTCAATATAGCAGCAGTTCTCAAATTTGGGGCTCAACAACTGTGGTTATCGAATGACCCTTCCACAGGGTCGGCCAATTCATAATAGTAGCAAAATTACAGTTAGGAAATAGCAACAAAATTAATTTTATGGTTGGGTAGTCACCACAACATGACTAACTATATTACAGGGTTGCAGCATTAGGAATGTTGAGAACCACTGATATATATATATATATATATATATTTATATATATATATATATATAGAGAGAGAGAGAGAGAGAGAGAGAGATTATGTGTCAACTCAAAACTAAGAAAATTTCACTCTATTTTGTTTTGTTGTTATTTGGGGCAAGTTGTATGCCTTTGTTTGTTTTGATGTCTTATACTACAGGCTAAAATGTCCAAACCATATGATAATGGGAAATCCTGTCTGGTTCCCATTCAGACAGGGTATGTTTAAATTTCTCTCCATTAAATGAGATGCCAGTCATTAGCTTTGCTTATGTGAACTTTATTATGTTGAGTGATTACTCTTCTATTAATATTTTTAACAAGAATGGGTTGTTTGGGCTAGTTTTATAGTTTTGTTTTTTTTGCTTTTTATTGGTTTTTTTGTTTGTTTTGTTTTGTTTGAGGGGGGGGCATCACTGTGCTTTTTGTTTTTTATGCATGGATTGATATGACCATATAGCTGTTTTGTTTATATGGTGAATTACATTGATTGATTTTCTGATTTTAAACCATCTTAGCCTACATAGTTTAATCCCATTTGATTATGACATACACTTTAATATTTTGAATTCTGTACACTAACATTTTTGCATCTATGACTAGGAAGAAGATTGACATAAAATGTTAAATTCTCATGATATCTTTGCCTGGCTTAGGAATCAGGGTTGTTTTTGCTTTGTAAAATGAATTTGATAATAGATTATATATTTTTTTCATATTTTGAAGTAGTTTGTATAAAAGCGGTGACAACTTTTCTCCAAATGATTGATAGAATCCTCTAGTAAAATAATTCGATTTCAGACATTTTTTAATATTGAGAGATTTTTATGGAACAGATCTATTTCTTCTTATGTTACAGGACTGTTCATTTTTTTACATCAATCTCTGTTAAGTAGATAATGTGTTTCTAACGTGTTCTGTATATGCATAAGTATAAAATTGATCAAAATATTTAGTTCTATATCTTTGTTGATTTTCTTCCAAATTGATATGACTTTGCTCAAAAGTGGTATATTAAAGTCTCTTTTTATTATCATAGTATCATCTATCTTGTTCATCAATTTTTAAGCATGTGATTAATGTAATAGAGGTCTCTCACTGGGTGTATAGATGTTTATTATTGCTATGGATTATTATTCACTTGTGGCTTTCATAATTATATGATTAGCTCTGAGATACTCTTTAAACCTGAAACAGGTCCACTCTTCAGTGACAAGGCAGACTGACACTCAAAGGATATTACCCAACTATCATTAGGTAACCAAAATGTCAATAATTGCTTCAAAGCAAAGATGGGAAAATAAGAGGGCAGGAAAACTCCAAAACAAAACAAATAACACACAAGAAAAAACCTTTCTCCTATGGAGTTAATGTCAACTCATAGCCACCCATTAGGACAGAGTAGAACTACCTCTGTGAGTTTTCAAGACTCTACCCCTTTCTAGGAGTGGAAAGCGCTGTCTTTCTCCCTAAGAGAGGCGAGTGATTTCAAACTGGTGACCTTACAGGTAACAGCTCAATAGGTAGCCACTAATGGGAACAAGCCAAACACAATTACAGACTGTTGATACATCATGATCTATGTAACTAATGTCACAGAACAGTAAGTGTGAAATTTTCAAATGGGAATTTAATGTGCTGTGCAAACATCTATCAATGGCTAAATAAACTATTATTTGAAAGATAAAACATATATTGGCTGGCTGATTGGTTGCTTTAGATTGGATTGTCAGGAGAGTCCTCTTGGAAGAACAAACTGATGTGCAACTGAACCGAAGGAGCCGGCCAGACCCAGCGTGTGGTGGAAGACACACCCAGGAAAAGAGCCAGTGCACAGCTTCTACACGGGCTGGAAGGTAGCATGTTCAAGAAATCAAGAGAAGGGCAGGCCGTAAGACCAGAGCCCATGAAAGGCAGCCATATTTATTTATGAGCATGTGATTTGGATGTGATTGATTTTTACAAACCAAAGAGTTCTAATTATATTCTAAATTATAGAAACTTATAAGAGGATCTTGAAGTGTGAAACATCATGATGGTGAAGTCATTTATATTTGTAGAAGCAAAATCACATCATTTTGATCTGAAGACAAGCTTCTTGGGAGGAGAGCTATGGAGGATAGAGAGAGAGAATGCAGTCAGTGCAGTATCCCAGACCCAACCATGGGATTGCTCCATGTTAATACTGCAGTATTGACTAAAGGCCATCAGAAATGTGAGTCAACATGTATGTTAGTCATATTTAACAGGGGTTACTTATGCCTTCACTATGAAAGCTATTGTTGGCAGTTTCATGAGCATGTGGGCTGCTATAATAATGGGCAACAGGGTTTGTCCATGCCCTAACTATGAAAATTGTAATTACTAGTGTCTGGAACCCCTGGACTGGTGATGGTCCTTACTGACCGAAGACTAAAGGAAAAGCAATTTGGTGAACTTATTTAGAGTGCCTTACAACTTAGCTGCACATTATACATTCAGAAGAGTGCTTCAGTAATTAATTTACCTGTCTTTGCTTAGATGGTTCTTTGCTCTTTGCATGACTGGTTCATTTAGTTATTTGGGTTTGGTTATATCTGTCACCCTCCAACAGGTCACTACTGTGACTGACCCCTACTCCAAAGTCAGCACCTTTTCACTCTCAATTGTCATTCTAACCTGTTAAAGCATTGACCGCATGAAAAAAAAGTCAATCCTTCCACATATGTCTAATTTATTCCCCATGGGTGTTGTTGATTGAATTGGTGTTTATTGCTGGTTACTTTGACTGGTGTGGGTGCCTTGGATTGAAATGGAAGTCATAGTAACTTAACTGTGCCCATTTCTGTGTCATCCTCAAAATCACCACAATGTTGGAGATCATTAGCGCAGTTACTGTGCCGTCTCACCGACATTTCTTCTCTTTCTCACTGTCCCTCTCCTCTACCACATAGCATGCCCTTCTTCAGGGATTGATCTCTCTTAATAATATGTTCAAAGTACACAAAATTAAGTCCCACTATCCTAGCTTCTATGAAGCATTCTGGTTGTACTTTCCAAGAAGCATTTGTTTATTCTTTTGGCAGCCCATGGTGTATTTAGTATGTTTCACTGACACCATAAATACCATAATATTAGTTTTCCAGAAATTATCTTGTTTTCCAGTTATTTATGATGATATAATCTGAGCCAGAAGAAGGCCTAGAACAGTGTTTGGCATGTTGTGGTGGCTCCATAGTAGTGTGCACACAGTGACTGGGTGTCCCTGATAGCAGCTGAGGCAGTAGACCAGGAAGCATTACCAGAGATAATACTACCTACATTACACACTAGTCAAGAGATCAAAAGATGTGTTGCATTAGGTAAAACTGCTGCACAAGATGTCTTTAGGGTACTGAGAGGCAAGGATGTTACTTTGAGGACGAAGACATGCCTGACCCAAGCCATGGTATTTCCATTGGCCTCATTTGCATGTGGAAGTTGGGCATTGCGGTCTACAGAAGACTATAGAAGAATTGATGCCATTGAGTGATGATGCTGGAGAAGAATATTGGAAGGACAAGGACAAACTGATATGGCTTAGAAGAAGTTCAGATTTGAGTTCTTGCTCCTCAGAGGCGAGGCTATTTAGACATCATCTTACATAGGTTGGACATGTCGGGAGAGACCAATCCCTGAAGAAGGATATCATGTTCAGCAAAGCAGAAAGGCAGCTAAGGAGAGGAAAGCCCTCACGGAGATGGACTGACACCGTGGCTGCAACGATGGGCTCTCAAGCGACGGAATAAAGGTGAGGCTGGTGCAGGACCGGGCCATGTTTCGTCCTGCCATGTACGGCATCATTATGGTTTGGAACAAGCCGCATGGCACCTGACAGTAGCAGCCTGCCATGCTTATGAGGATTCGCAGCGATGTGTGCCGGTGTCCTGGCAGCACATGGTGCTTGCGAGGTACTCCAGCTGGACACCAAGCAGATGCTTCCCACTAAGACTTGCTACCTGAGCAGTGTTGTCATTTGCATTAGCAGCACTTTCAGTTGAGCCCACAGAGTCCCACGCCGGTCACTAAAAGCAAGGACATCGATGCTCAGAGGTGGAGGGGGAAGTCAAGAAATCCTCATCCACATCAGAAGTTCATCTCCCTTTAACTGATTTCCAAGATGTTCAATTGTTTTCTCACACATTCAGTCAAACTGATAAAAATAAAGCGTTCTCATCATAGATAGCAATAACAATATTAAGAAAAGTGTTCATCTTTTGAAAATGACGGAAAGCTCTGATTGAGATTTCCCACCTACAGACCCCTACATGCCATAACAGAGCAGCTTCCTCCATAGAATTCCCTTGGCCCCACCAATCAACCCTTGGTCACCCACACATAGGCCCCCTCTTATTTCCTGGATGTTCTGGATCTCTGGTAGAACCAAAATTAGGCACTTTTTCAAACCCACCTAGTAGTTCTGTGAGCGAATCAGCTGGAGACTACAACCCTGGCGAGCATTTCTAGTCCATCATTTGTGGGCCCTAAGAACCAAAATCAGTTCGGCAGGCACCTTCCAGCAGTTGATGGTAACCTGTCCGTTGATATCCCTCGACACCGGATATGTCTGATTTAGTGAGAGTTCAAAGGTCATGAAGCAAGCCATTTTGAATGTGGAAAGGGATCCCAGCCAGATGTTTTGCCAGGGACCCCATGCTTCCTCATAATTGCGACATCATCCTCAACTTGCCAGATGAACTCATGCCAACCTTGGGGCCAGCACTAAAATTTGTTCACCAGCTAGACAGAAGCTGTAACACCCAGGGCATTTTTTATTTTCTACTGATAGTCTCTATTCATCTTCACCGTGTGTCTGGGGCTCACTCCCTCTTGTTAAAGATTTGCTTTGGAAATGGAGGTCAAGGCAGGATTGAAGCATTAGGAAAAGATCATGTTCTTTCTACCCTAGAAAATATGATTCTTGATGAAGGAGAATCACTCTAGAGACTATGTCATTAATTTCTGGAAGGTCACATGTTTGAAAAGTTAATATGATTCTATGGATGAAAGTTCTACTTCAAAACATCTCTAAACTATGAGCCTGTCAAATATCTTTTCCCCTAGGGAGAGTCTTCCCTTCATATCAAAGGCAGCTCTACTTCCAGCGGCAGCCTCTGCAGCAGAAGAATTGAGACCTTTCTTCAGTGGATGCACAGTTCTCCATATTCAATGCAGCTAAACTCTCAGACATACTGCTCAGAGCAAGGAGATACACAAGGAATACTCAAAGGCATCATTTTATTTTTTATTTTTTTGTTCCCTTGTCCCTAAGTTGGTCAACACCACCTCCTTCCCTCCCTTTTCCATGCCCCACCCCCCCTCCCCAGAACCATCGGTTCCATTGTTTTCTCCTTCAGTCTGTTTGTCCAGCCTATCTTATCTCGATAGACCTGCAGAGATAATAATATGCACAAAAAAGCAAAACATAGAAAGATGAAGTGACAAAAGAAAACAAAACTATGACAACAACAAAAACAATATCCCAAAAGTATATAAATAAGTAAAAAAAATATTAAAAAGAAAAAATATGTTAATATTTCAAGGCCTGTTTGTTGACCTCTGGGAGTGCCCTCTGTTTCAGTTGAATGAGGTGCCACATCCTGGCCCCCAAATCCATGCTTGGCACTCCCTCGGGACCACCATCCTCTGCTCCTCCCATAGCTCTGCTGAATGCTCTTAGTGTTTTGTCTCAGTGTGGTGGGGTCAGACTGCGTGCAACCCAACCCTATGTCTCCATTGTTGACCCCGTGGGGCCTTGGGTCCATGAGGGACATCGTGTCTCATAGTGAGGCCAGCCATCTGGTCCTCTCAGTGCACTGGCTGTTCTACCCAGCAATAGAGGCCCCAATCCCAACTAATGGCTCCTCCCCCCAGAAGAATGTACTTCAAAGGACAGCACTGAAGCTGCAGCTCAGGGAGAGGGACGTGTCTGACCAGAACACATGGGAGCAAATGAAGGGGGAGGAAGAGAGAGTGGAACAAATCCTGGTCTACCCAAAGCAATATTTTCGATGAAGACTCTTCATAAAATATTTATACTTTATCTGTGTGACCTTGAATATGTCAAGGTTTCTCAATTAACTAGATCAAACATCTTTTCTTAGACTTAAACAGCCTTTCTATAAAATGAGGACAGTGGGCTCTCCCTGATAATACAATTGTGAAAATCAAATAAAATTAATATTTCTGAAAAGCTAAGCTCTGAGTCTGACATAAAGAAGGAACCCCTTAATTTAATTTTGCCATTGGGAGATTGCCTCTTTTATTCATTAAGAGGTGTAGTGCTCCTTGAAACATGGATACCATTGTTGTTGTTGTTGTTGTTACATGCTATTGATTTGGTTTCAACCCTTTGCAACTCAATGCACAACAGGACAAAACACTATGTGGTCCTGTTCCATCCTCAAAATTGCTTTTTAATCTGAGCCAATTGATACATCCGTACTTGTCTACATACAATTGTCTGAATACTTGACCCTTTCAAATTAGATTACAAGGAAAATAGCAAAATCTAGGGTCTTGGTTGATATATATTTTGTATTAAATTCTTTTACTGAGGCTCTTACATATCTTATCAAAATCCAGACATTCATCCACTGTATCAAGCACGTTTGTACACATGTTGCCACCATCATTTTCAAGGCCTTTTCTTTCTACTTGAGCCCTTGATATCAGCTCCTCATTTTCCCCCTCCCTATCCTGTTATCCCTCCTTCCTGAACACTTGATAAGTTATAGATTATTATTTTCATATCTTACATAATGTTCCGTCACTCATTGTCCACTTTTCTGTTGTTCACTCCCCTGGGATGGGGTTAAATGGTGATTCTTGTGATCAATTTCCCCTTTCTCCCCCCACCTTCCTCTTATTCTCCCAGTATCACTATTCTCATTGTTGGCCTGAGGGCTTTATCTATACTGGATTCCCTGTGTTGTAAGTTCTTATATGTAGCAGTCTACATGATCTGCTCTAGTCTGATTTGTAAGGTAGAATTGGGGTTATTATAGGGGGGAGCATTTAAAAAACTAGAGAAAATCTGTATGTTTGATGGGTGCTTTCCTGCACCCTGACTGGTTCATTTCTTCCTTGTGACCCTTCTGTGAGGGGATATCCAATTGTCTACAGATGTGTTTTGGGTCCCATTCAATGCCCCACACCCCCAGTCACATTGGTATGATTTTGTTCTGGGTTTTAGATACCTGATTTGGTTGACATATTTTTCAATCATTTTATTGAAGGCTTGTGCAACTCTTATCGCCATCCATCCATACATCCATTGTGTCAAGCACATCCATACATTTGTTGCCACCATCATTCTCAGAACATTTTCTTTCCACTTGAGCCCTTGGTATCAGCTCCTCATTTTTCACCATATGTGGATCATTGTAATTAGTTCCCCCCTTCTCCCCCTCATCTTCCCCTTCCCCTTCTGGTATTGGTACTCTCACTATTGATCCTGAGGAGTTCATCTGTCTTGAATTCTCTGTGTTGTGGGCTCTTATCTGTAGCAGTGTACTTGTTCTTGTCTAATCTGATTTGTGTTGTAGATTTGGGGTCACGCCAGTGACATTGAGGAAACATTAAAAAACTGGAGGAAAGTTGTATATTTCCTTGGTGCTTTCCTGCACCCTGACTGGGTCATCTCTTCCTTGTGACCTTTCTATAAAGGATGTCCAGTTGCCTGCAGATAAGCTTTGGGTCTCCACTCCACGACCACCACCCCCTCCCCATTCACATTGGTATGATTTTGTTTGGGGTCTTAGATGCCTGCTTAGGTTGATGTTTTTATCATAACATTTCATACTTTTTTCTGATTATAATTGATTATAACAACAAATGGCATCAATTACAAAGGTGACTAGTTCATTTTTTAGTCAATGGCTTCTTGCTCAACTTGGTCTTCTAGACACAATGACATGACCAATCTCATCTTTTATACCAAGTTAACAGATAGTCTTTCCACGGTGATTCTATCTTTCTTGCTCTACACCCAACACACACTATAATTTCTTTATAAATTGCAGCGTTTATTTTTCTTAATAAATATAACATCGTTATGAGTCAGAAATGACTCAATAGAAAAAGATTTTTTGATAAAAATAGAAAATTTTAATAATTTTTAAATTTTAATAATTTTTAAATTCACTTTAAGACTTAAGTTTTTAATTATGACTTCTTCCTGGTATATATGACAATGAAGACTTTCCTGTCAAATCAAGCACAAGGATGACATCTGTCCCAACCACTGAGACCTCAAGGTTGGTGTGGAGGCTCACATTCGCCACATCTTCAAGAAACAATAAGTTCTCAGAACGATAGATGCAACTTAAATATACCAGCCTTAAGGCCAATTAAACTCTGACTTTTTGCAAAACGATCATTTGCCTTATTCCTACGTGTTCAAGTTAAGCGTACTTTTAGTAGTTGGACTTTCTGTGATTAAATTTTCCCACCATGATATTCCTGGGAGGCCAGTTTCTCTAGTGACAGAGTCAACTTTTATTAGTCATCTTTAAACTCATTTCTCTGTCTTTTGAAACTTAGTTTGGGTTGTGAGCAACAAAGAATTATTTATCCTAATTTGAATTTCTATGAGAAAATCCAGGGAAAGGCTAAAGCCTCTGGACTAACAAGGAGCAGGAATCACTTTCAAGTGAAATGGCCTGAAGAGGAGGAATCCTAGTTGAGAGGGACCAAGATCCTCCCTCTGGTGAGGTGGTCGACACTCTGGGAGGCTTGGACTGCTAGCCTGAGCGTCACTTGGAAATTTCTCCCGAGTCAATAGTTCTGTCCCCTAAATTTGAAAATCACTAATCTAGCCCAGATTAATTATTTCCTTAATCTGTCTCTTCACTCAGCTGTAAGCCTGTGATATAGGGATTTCCCCAATAATCCCTACCCTCTAGGATAAGTCCCAGGGTAGAAACAGCTGCCATTATTCAATTTTTACAGGAGGAATGGGGCACTGAACTCTGAGGCGGTGGGAGACTGACTTCAATGATCTGAATTTCTCCACTGAACTGCATTGGCTGTTAAAGGCTGTTGATCACGTCTCCTTCACACCCAACTGCCTGTGTCCTTCATGTTTGTTAAATGGATTTTATTCTAGTTCTTTGATTTTTAACATCTGGATTGGACATGTGGGAGAAATCAAGACACCACAAGTCTTGCAGAGACTCTCCAATCACACCAGGCATTTCTTCCTGAGTCGCCTTCTTCTGAAAGCGCCTCTGGGATCCATTCAGCACAAGAGCAACATGCAAGACTCCACTGGCAGAAGGAGCTAAAGTCCGCCCAGACATACTGATTTCCTCCCACCTTCACCCTCCGATTTCACAGGAGAATCTAGTAGTTAAATTTAAATTTAGACTGCCAATGATTTCCCCTCCTAAGAGCTAAGTCTGATTATTTTATTTCCATTTCTTTTTATCTTGTGTTTATCTTAAGGTTGAGCATAAGTTGACTTCCAAGTTCAAATATGCTGATAAAATAGTCCTATGCTGCTTGGAATGTTGTCAAACTAGAATAGGAAATTATTTTGTTGGGTTCATTTGTTTTATCCATGAGTGTATTTTTCCTCTCCAGTTTTTTGTTCAATTGTGCATTTGTCTGTTTTGAGCTTATGAGTGAGACTGAAAGTGAGAAAGCAATATTTTCTAAAAACAACCTAGGGGGGAAAAATCACTGGATGCAAATTATTGATTGCATTCCCCCCCTAGTGGGCTTGTTATCCTATTGACAGTTTGTCTGGGATCACAAATTAATGTAACATCTTCTAGGAGAAATATGATATTCATTCAATGTTGAGTAAATCCATATATTAAAGCCAAACATTGATAAATAATGTAGGCCAATAATCCCCCAAAAGCAGATTTCCATATTTCCTGGAAGGGTGACAGCATGCAACTATTTTTAATGGCTCTCTCTCCTGCCATCTCATATGTGTGAATGATGTTTCAGGGGTGGAGGCTCTGATTTATTAATTAGAGTGCAGTTTTCAGTGTGCTAATGTTACCCTGAGTTGAATGATAAGCACATATTTTAAATATGAGGTTTGGCAATTGCACAATATTTTAAGTGGAATGGCAAACTGTAAAGGATGGAAATCTCTCAAAGGTATCCATGATGCAGAACACTTCCGTAAGGACTGGCTGCTTAAAAACAAAATTAGCATTTGCTTCATCAAGGATGAAACCACAGGGTATTGCCAACAAGACAACTTTCTTTGTGTGCTTTCCTTGGTTACTCGCTTTCCTCCCTTCCACTCAACTCAGACTCACTCACTTGAAATATATGGGCCTCTCTCCACAGTCCTTGAAGCAGGAACAGGCAACTATATTCTTAGCACTAAAAACAAGACAAAACAAAAAGATGACTATCCTCTTCTTTTTTCTTGGGGGAATTGGTATGCTAGCCCTTTCTGGATAATCCTGCTTGGGTTTTTTGATCCTCCCCTCCCCTCACCCACACCCCCTTCAAAAAGCTGAAATGGCAACCATTCTGTGTGGGGAATTTTCCCAAGTCCGTGGTGATTTGGCCCAGTGTTTCCAGCCACCTCCAATAAAACAATCATGAAAAAACAATCATGATTCCTCACAGCCTAACATTAGCCTCCCAATTTGGTGACATAATACTCACATTCAAAAACAGGAAATGCCTATAACATGGAGGCTGGCATTGTTCCCTGCCACCAACTTCAGAATGGTATGTGAACGGATTAAGTGTCCTTGAACTGTTTGTACAATGGAAAACATGATACCATCTGACATCAGTGTGGCATAAAAATGGGTACAAATTGCTTTCTAATGTTTAGGTTTTGTTTCATGTCTGCTAAATTCTAGAACAAAGACAGTTAAAAAATATATACATTAAGTTCAACCAACGTATGAACTTCTCACCTCTGCAGATTAGTAATCAGTGGGGTTGTGAAAAACAAAAGTGACAATTTCTCCTGAGAGTTCAGGATTCCCCCTGCTTTCAGCATGCAGTTAACCATGACATCTTATAGTATTCTCTTTGTACTTTTCCTGACAGCATAAAATTATCCTAACTCCCCACTCTGGAGGTTAGAAGTCAGAACATGAACTAGTCAGCATTTTCATAGGCTATGAAGATTTGTCCAAAGACCTCTATCTAAGTCCAAATTAAAGCTAGCCCCTGCAATGCTCTCCTAGGTTTGGTCAAAGTAAGGAACTTATGAGAAGCAACAGCTGCCTGACACAAATTTCTCTGTGATCTGTGTCATTTGGTGTCTAGCATTCAGACATCTGTAACTATACCTCAAGGCCAGACCCTATTAGTCACCAAGAAGGCTTCCAGGACAAGGTAAAAACAAAATAGTGTATCCTGCTTTCTTTGTAACATGTCAGAGAGGAATATGTTATCATTTCTTTTATTAACCATTCAAAAATGTATTTTATTACATATGGGGTAACCCCCATTCATGCCCTTAATCACTCTATACAGATACAAATTTAAGGGTACTGTTTAATACATTTGAACTTGCTAACCTGATCATTGTCTAGAGAACGGATATGTATCCCTAAAAGCATGCTTAACCAGGAGGCCAACTCATCTGTCAACCACCAAGAACATGAAGATGGGCATGATAGACAGACTACATCCTGTTTTAAGACCTATGATTGGGTCTCTCTTTGTCAGGTGAAGTGGAAGGATCTGAGCAGTAATGGGACTATTGAAGGAACCACCTCCCTTGCCTCTTCTGTCCTTTACCAGAAGACCAGAAGAGCAGGATGATCTGGCTGCCATTACCAACAGCAGTTTCATGAATGGATGCAATTTCTTTTAAGAAATTGGCAGAGATTTGGAGAATGATGACAACAGCAGGTAGGTGAAGAGGCTTGACCCAGTATATGCATGTATGTATTGTGACAAGTGACATACAAGCCCCCAATACAAGGATTTTTAAAAAAGATTTCACAGTCCTAAAGAAACAAGGCACTGGAACCACTGCAGCTCTAGGAGCTCTTGAGACTCTTCTCTTCAAATACTCTTCAGATCTTGAGCCCAAAGTGACATCTGGGCATTCAGCTGCACATTACAAAAGCAGTGTCATCCAAAAGGTAAAGAATATCAAGCTGAAGTCTTTGATTCTTTCAAAAAAGAACACCCTGAGGAGACCAACCAATGGGACAAATGGAACTCAAAAGTATGTGTGAGAAGGGCAGGGATTAGTGAGTCTAACTCCATGGTAGTGGAGTAACTGGTGCTGAAATACAAATGGTGATGTCACAGCACAATGAATGTGCCTGATGCCGCTGGACACTATGAATGAAAATCAGTAAACCATCTATGTGGTTGAATTGATTCTTACTCACAGAGGTGCTCTAGGAGACAGTCAAACTGCCCACAAAGTTTCCAGGCTGAAATCTTTATGGAAGCAAATTGCCACTCCCATGGAGTAGCTGGTGAGTTATACCAAGTACTTAGCTGTATATATTTTCACCAAAATTACATTTACACAGAAAAAAAAAAGTGGGGCCGAGTTCTGGTGGCTTAAGTGGTTGAGTTTGGGACTGCGGCCCATGGGCTTGGCAGTTCAAATCCAGTGGCAGCTCTCAGGAGCAGCACTGGGTAGTGCCCACGACCAGAGGCAGTGATGCCCCCCCCCCCAAAAAAAAGAAGAAAAAAATAATGGATAATACTGGCCAACCCATGTGGAGGTGCTTCTAAAAGTCTGTGGAAAATCCCATTGTCTTTTGATTTCATCACAAATGTCTGAAGGACACTTTGTATACATACACATTCCATGAAGTTGCATATGCTTTCTTGGTCTGCGTTCTGATGTCTGTTCTCTGTGGTTATGTTGTGGAGAATCTGAGGAAAGTACATGAATGCTCACCTCCCTGCTTTGAAACTCTAGTACATTCCAGTCTCCATTCGCTAGATATGTCTTTTCCCCCAGAGTCTCCAAACTGCTTTTCTTCTGTCTGCTCTAGTCACACCCCATAATCTCACAACACTTGGGAGGTAGGACTGTTTGAAACTTCTGTTTTAGTGGTGAGAGATTTGTAAAGGACTGAAGGCAGCGGATGAATTCAAGGGTAGAACTAGTAACTTACTTTAGACCGAGTTTCACAAGGGAGGTCATGCCTGGATTGTGCTCTGGGGGAAAAAAAGGAGTTAACATAGATATAGAGGAAACAGAAAACTTTATTGTACACATGCTATGTGCTAGACACTTTTCTTTACATTGGAGATATAGTAGGGTGAACAAAATAAGGTCATTGTCCACATAAAGTATATACCCTGGAAGAAGGGAAACAGACATTGATCATCAATATATTCTATGCAAGAAGATAACTGTGATATGCAGACAGATAAATCTGGGTAGGCAAGACCTGGAATGATAACTACGTATTTGGGAAGGGGGAAAGTAATTTATACAAATGTTGGTCAGAAAAGTCTCAATGACTATATCCCCCAGATTCCTCCAGAGCAGAAGCATGTAAGAGTTGGAAGTATGATGAGAAGAAGAGCGGTCCAGCAAGAGAGGACAGCAGGTACAAAAGCAGAAGTGGACATATTAGGTATTTTCAAATGACAGTTAGTGTGCACGAGGTGGGAGGTGAGGATGGCAGTCACTTACTCTGGTGTCAATTTGAGGTTTAGGAGTGTAGGGGTGAAGTCCTGCCTGTCAATTTGGAGACAGCCAATGAGACCTCTGTGTAGGCATGGCCTTCTGAGAATTCTGGAAAATTCAGTAACTTCTTCTGAGAGGCAAGAGACATAATCTCTCTCAGTTACCTTTCTTAGAGACTTTTGACTGACAACACTCGCTGCCTGAGAGGCTCAACTGACAATGCTGACTTGCTGTGAGACAACCCATAGGAGAAGCCACATAGGTCTACTCTAATGCAACCCTAGAAACTGGAAGAGCCACATGCAGACCCTGCCAGCACTGAGATGCTTCTATCAACTGACATTGCACTCACTGACCTGTAATCATCCTGCATTCAATGTCAGTGCTTGTGCTTTGTGATTCTGAGAGGACTTTATAGATTGATATCAGATATATGGGCTAGTATCAGATTATGACCTGGGACTGGGTTTGGTTAGGACCTGTTCTTAATGTACAATTACCCTTTATATAAAGTTCCCTCTTGTATACATATGCATGTTTATGAATTTGTTTCTCCAGTCTACTCAGACTAACACAAGGGGTGAGTGTGCCTGGAGATGAGGTGACTGAAGATGATGGTAGCTGGGTACGCATTCTGGCAGAGGATGCTAGCGTTTATGAGAATATAAGGAGCCCTGGCAGTATAGTGATTGTGCGCTGGGAATAACTGCATGGTTGCTGGTTTGAAACCACCAGCAGCTCTGCGGGAGATGGGTTTTCTACTCCCGTAAACATGCACAGTCTCAGAAGCTTCCAAGGGGGTCACTGTGAGTCAGCAGAGACAGTCAGCTTTGCAGTGATTTTTGTTTTCAATAAGAAGAGGGATAGGATGAATGAGACACTGGCAGTTTTGGGTAGAGCAAGGACATGCATGATACAATGCACATATCAAAGTAATCTGATGCCCTCAGTGAGTTTAGTCTGTGGCAAATGTAACCGCAGAAATGAGTTCAAAGGCAAGACAATACAAAAGAGTGTGGTATACTGGGAAAGCATGAATAGGCCAATATTTCTAGGACATCCCATGTTCTTAGGAATACTAGAAAGAAGGAGGAGAGGAGCCGTTGCATTTCCATCTTGATGAGCTCCGGATATCCTTTCTACCAAGGTTTTGTCCACCCTCTTTAGGGAGCAGAGTACAGTTCTGGATTTGGAATCTAGGGCAGAAGTTGGTCCCGTGGGGACTTTGAAAGGTGTTGGTGGCACCTTTGTTCTGGATGGTGTCAGTGTTGGAAGTAGGGGGATCCATTAGAAATGCATGTAGGAGCCTAGAAAAATGCCACACCTGAACTCAAAGAGTGAATGAAGTAGTACTGGGGTGAGTGGGGGGGAATACCCAGAAGGGAGGAGCCTAAGGGACAGAAAAAACTAAGGGATAACTTTGTAGATGTCTGAATATTTATGATTCAGTGACTGAATAAAGCAGTGCTGCAGAGGGTGAACAGTGACATTCCATTCAGAGATCTTACATGTTTCTATCCTCTGTCTCCATGGCCTTAGCTGAAGTTTTGGAATTTATGAGGCTGAGAGACGAAAGGGAGTCCTGGTGGTACAATGGATTAATCGGTGGACTGAGCACAGAAAGGTCAGGATTTCCATCCCATTAGCTGTTCCACCAGAGAAAGATGAGGCAGGCTGCTTCCATCATGATTTACTGCCTCAGTAACCCTGAGCATGTACCTGTCCTGTGGCGGCTCACTATGTGTTGCTATCAACTCCACGGCAGTGGGTGTGGGGTATCCAGGGGGCTCTTGAGTCAACTCTGCACACAGAGCGATGGCCCTTATCCCTGTGGGAACCAGTTATGTGCAAAAGGTAACATTTCTTGTTCATAGGCTATTAATCTTTTTACTTTTCTCAAATTTCCTAAACTTAGCAACAGTTCTGTTCTGAACTTTTCCTTTGTGTTCTTTGTCAGATTGAAAAGTCAGGGCTGTAAGTGTCTCCTCCCTCTCCTCACCACCCCCAGTTAGTTTCCTGTTCTATATAGATGCTTCCCCTATAATCTCCTGGTTTGATGTATGAAGACACAGTTATGACTGCAACGGGCTCTCCTCACACCCCTTCCATCATAGTTATGGCTGCAACCTAACAGGAACTTCACTGGAAATGAATGTTAGAAATCATAATGGCATTTTGCTTCATGCCGTTTTATTTAGGGAAATGCTATTCAGAACATAAAATAAGGAACTGACTTCAAAAGATATAAACAACTGAGCCCCATAATGCCATGCTTTGGTGTCAAGAAGACCATTTCCTGGGAAGAATTTCTTATTTTATTTTTCATCCCACCTTCTTTAATTTTGCTTAAAAATCAATTTATGGCATTCATTATCCAGTTAAAGATGCTGGGGTGATTACAATCTTCTGTTTTATGTATAAACTGAAAGAATCCTTATTAGTGCATAAGAAATGGTGCCAAAACAATGTTGTTTCTCTTCTCTTGGTCCTCACGTAAAGCAAGTTCAATTAAATGCATATTTATGGAGCAATCCCTTATCTGTAAATCACTGAGTGGTCACTATATAGATAGAATGAGGAGTGACAGGGGAAAGATCCTCAACACCCAGTGCCATAAGAATGGCTGAATTGATTCAGGTTCATGTCAACTCAATGTGGTAGAGTAATGCTGCGCTCAATAAGGTTTCTTGGTTGTGATCTTTATATAATCATATTGCTATGGCTTTCTTCCATAGTGCCATTGAATGGGTTTGAACTGGCAACATCCTGGTTAGTGGCACAAACTGGATTGTTCCTCTTCAAAGAAATGAAATTTGTAGAAATGTATATACAATAAGGTGATGGATGCATCAAATTACCATGAGATCCAAAATGCTGTAGCTATTAAGGTCACAGAGAAATCACTTCTAGAAGCAGATGGAAAAGTAATTGCAAAAATATTACTCAGAAATAAGTGAGTGGTTGGTTCACAGTGGGTTCATATGCTACAGATGAAAATAAAAAGGTGAATTGTTTCAAAATATGAAGACTGAGTTCTGCAATATTTTAGCAAATGGAATACAGACATAACAATGAATAAAAACCAGAAATATGAAATGCAAAAATTGTATACTTGAAAACTATGAAATGGAATGGATTCTGTGGATTCAGGGAGAGAAGTCACTTAGACGGTGGCTTAGAAGCAAGGGAGAGATTTAGTTGAGAGCCTCAGATGCACTTCAAGTATGTACTTTACCATGGATATGAGTCATACAATATGCTGGATTAAACATCTCACTGTCATTGTGACTCAAAGTGACCCTCTAGGACAGGGTGGGGCTGACTTTGTGGATGACACGTAGGCTAATGCAATGATGGGGGAGTGCATTGGAGCAAGGTCCAGGAACGGTAGAAAGATCCAGCTATTGTTCAACAGCTGAAGAGAGATGACAGACCATTTTCTGAAGGAGCTAGACTGTAGAGGTAGTTCAGGGAGAGAATTAATAGGGTTCCATGATTGTCTAGACATGGGAGTTGAAAGAAAGTGGAAGAGGAGAGAGCGCAGAGTCACAATTTGCAGATGTAGTTATGGGAAAAGAAGGGGAGGGGAACTGAACCCCATTCATTTTGCTGTTCGTAAAATAAAGTAACTGCTCTTCTGCATTTTAATATATTTGCAAATATTTATGAAAATAATCCAAAGATATCTTAAGGCAAATTTCCTCTTTATTCTGATTCAAACTGTGACATAGTTGATAATAAGTTTCTTTACCCTTTTCCTTCCTTTCACGATTTAATATGATGTGTTAGTGGAGAGAAAATTATTTGTCTGTCTCTTTTTCATCTCCAAAGTATTTCCTCTATAAAAAAATAAGAGACTAGAACCTCTTCTAAAATAATTATAAAAATTATCAGTCCCAAGGATATTCAAATTCTATGTCTTTATTGAGTGCTAAATTGCAATATCATCACTATCATCAGCTTTTAGTGACACATACAGTTAGTGTGTTCATTCGTTTGTTCTTGAGCAGCTCGGGTGCTTAATCAAAAAAGACATTGATTCCAATTCAACTCAGCTCATATGCTTGAGGTTGAGTTGTATATTTTAATTACCTGATGCTAATGCAAGGTTCTTAAAGGTTCTCTATCTCATAAAGAAAGTCTAATTTCTAATAGCACATGCCATAGAAATAGAAATCAGCCTCTGTATTTATGTGGCACCCCCACCTCATTTTGTAAGAAAAGCAAAGTGATTTTCTTCAGCAGATTAGATTTTTCAGATGAATAAACTCCTTTCAATATGTAACAGAGACCACCACTGTGGCCAGGCAGCCATGATTTACTTTAGTCATTGACTGATTGTGATTTCCTTAGAATAAAAACCCTTGCTCTGCTCTAAGTTTCCTTTTCTTTGGAACTTGGCGGTTCACAGTGAACCCTCACAAGGTTAGACCCACATGCCATTGTAATGATCTCTAATGCATTAAGATGAACAAAAGCACTTTGTGTCTCTCATCTCATCTGATTCTCAATATTTCCTCGTCTTTTGATACAAGCAGGGCAAAGACCAGGCTTTCTACCCTCCTAAAGAGCTGCAGTGTCAAAACCCAATGACAAGGAGTATTTTTGGTGATACAGAACAAATGCCTATTATGTGGGGAAAGGCAGCTTCTACAAAGATTACTACGACAGAGTGTCATTTGAAAATTAAGATGTTCAACGAAATGATATTGACTCGCAATAGAGGATGTCTTTGAGGTTTGACCATGATGAAGAATTATGTTCTACTTAGCAGGCAGGGTAGGCACGTGGATATTTAGGAAGTGGTTCTTGTATTTTGCTACTTGGATTCCAATTCCAGCTCAGCCACTAACCAATTGGCCATCTTAAAGCTGCCATTTCTCCAATAGTACAACCAGAGGATAGACTGGAATTCAGACATCAAAGAATCTTGAAAATGACTCAAACTCAATTTTACAGTCTTTCTCCACCCTAGAGGTTCCCAACACTAAATTTCAACAAGTATGTATGAAGGATGATTGATCAGATCAGTCTTGAAGTACCTCCAGAACTAGACCTTTGATAGCGACAACCTCAATAACGATTCCTTCTTTAAAATTTCCTTAAAAATCTTGCTAACTGGAAAGATAATTCTGCAAAGGTACCTAGATTCCATCCAGCCAAGATTGGGTATTTGACTCTGAATAGTCAGCACAGCTTTCTCCAACTTAACACACTCCTGATCTGTCCATACTTCTCAAGGTGCTTTCCTCAATTGGAATGACCGTGTGAGCATCATGATGGCCTATTCTATGTTTGCATCCATTCCCCTGAGAAAGATGCATGAAGGTTTCAACAATGCTCAAAATGTTAATGCCGGGGCTTTATTCTCCAGAACACGTCATTTTCTTTAAAAATTCCACCACTCTCTTAAACATTACACAATTCAGATGAGGAATAAGATACTACAATGTTGGTTCTTTTTATCTTAAAAATCAATGTAATTGCCTCTCAATAGTACTTTTATCAATTAGGAAATAAGTAATCTAACCTTCCCTTTCTTTTATAACAATGGATTCCTAAATCAAGATGTTTAGACAAATTCAAATACGATTCTGGAAGATACGAGATCTTCTGGTGTCTCTGCTATTGCTTTTGTTATTGTTAGGTGCTGCTTTGTCTGTTCTAACTCATAGAAAATGTATGAACAACAGCGTATAAGAATGCATAGTGCTGAGTCATCTGCATACCCAGTATAATAGTTTAGCTGTTATTGCAGTCACTGGGTGGATCCATGTCAGTGAGGACCTTCCTCTGATTTACTGGCTCATTCTTATTGTTCTTACATATGTGGCTCTAACTGCAGCCCTTGTGTCAATCAATCTCCACAGGAGCTTCCACTTTTTTGATGTTCTTCTGCTTCAACCAGCATGATGCTTGCCTCAAAGGTCTGCTCTCTTCTCATAACTTGTCAAAAGTAGGTGAGAAAAAAGTCTGTCTTTGCTTGTTTCTAAGGAGCATTCTAGCTGCACTTCCTCCAAGGCAGGTTTGTTTATCCTCTTGCCCATCCATCACACTTTCAACTTTCTTTGCCAGCATTATAATTCAAATGCATCTCTTCCTTGGTCTTCCTTCTTCAGTTTCCAACTTTCTCTTGCACACGAGGCAACAGAAAATACCATGGATCAGGTGCACCCGATTCCTCAAAGTGACATCTTGCTCTTCAACACTTTAAAGAGGTCATGTGTAGCAGCTTGACCCATTGCACAGTGTCTTCTGTCTCTGGACTGCTGCTTCCATGAACATTGGTTGTGGATCCTAACAAAGTGAAGTTCTGGACTTCAATCTTCCTTCAACTTCAGTTTTTGCTTCATTTATCATGATGCTACCTAATGGTCCAGTTGCAGGAATTTTTGTTTTATTTGCATGAAATTGTAATATATACTGAAGACTGAAATCCTTGATTTTTATCAGCAAATGCTCCAGGTCCTACTCAAATTCAGGTAGCACATATTAACATGTATTCAGCAGGTAAAATATGAATATTCAATTATTAATTTTTTGTGTTACTGTGTGTTGATGTTTCAGTATGTTTTCACTGGATATAAACTTTAGTTTAATTTTTCTGTACCCTTTTGCTGTTCTGAAAATGTGTTAATATTGTCTTATTTTTCCTTCTCTTCTCATTTATGGAAGTGTTTTGTATATAACTGTTATCGTTTCTTTTTGAAATGTTTTGTTGAGTTCACCACGTAAGCCATCTTGGCCTGGAGTCAGCCAGTCTGTTCTTCATTTTTTTAAAAAAATTCAGTGTCTCTAATAATTATGATATCATTGAGATTGTATTTCTGAAGTGAAAAGAGAACTAGATTTTAGATTCACTGTGATTTCCTATTTCCTATTTATTTCTGACCTTTATCATTCATTTTCTAATATTTTATTAATTCTTTATTGTTACTTATCTTGGAATCTTAAAGAAGTGATTTGATTCTTATTTTCCCTTCTGATGCATGTGCTTCATGTTATAAGTCTCCCTGTACTGCTTTAACTGCATCTTACAAATGTAGAGGTATATTTTCCTTTCTATTCAATGAAAATGAGGTTATCATTTCCCTTGCGACTTCTTCCATAATCTGTTAGCTGTTTGTATTATTAAACTTGTAGATATATAAGAGACTTTCTAGAAATCTTTGTTATTGAATAATTTAATTCTCTTTATCTAAGAAAATATTTGTCATGGTGCTCAATAAATGATAACTCAAGAGTACTACATGTTTGCTGTAGATAGATATTTTAATGACATGACTTAGTATGGTAGGCATAGCTTGGCTTTTGTGGGTGAGTCATATTGAAAGTATTGCCATATCTCCAATCCTCATTTTCTGAGAAAATTGTGTCCAGACACTCAAGTTTCTAATCTGTATAAGTCAACAATTCATAATTCATAGATTTTGAACTAAAATGTGTCCTTCATATGTATAGTTTCCATTGCTCAAAAATGTTTTAAATTCTATATCATTGACTAAATTAATCATACTATCAAGAGTGTGCCCCATGGTGGATGATTTGCAATGTTTATTAATAAAATGATAGCAACATCTTTAAAGTGAACTAGCGATTTATATAAACCATAGATACATAAATGCATTTTGAATTTGCACTTAATTGTAGTCCTAATCAGATAGTAATTATTTCTTATGGCGTGGCCCTATTGGCTACTTGCCCACATGAAGAGATCCCTGAAGATAGGGTGTCCAAGCAAAGTGTGGTGAAGAAATCAGATGGTGCCAGACAATCAGAAATATTAAACATGGAGATCTTAAAGGCTTGTTTTAAAGCAAGCAGATATCTAAGTGAGGTCTCAGTTAAGTCCACACAGCAGGATCATCTCAGTTTGTGAGATTCACAGATCATGCGTAATAAAATCTCAGGCCAGAGGAAAGGACGGAACGAGAGCATAAATTTTGAGCACCTGAGTTTAAAAGGTATGGGAGACCATGAAAGCACTGAATCCATTTGTACGGGCTCCACGTGGATCAAACTCCCAGTGAATCCCTTCTGACCATAGAACAGGAATGTGAAGAACTTTCTTGTCAGTCAGATTACTCTGGAAAATGGATTATTACTGATATAGTTAGATTAAAATGAGCACCTTATATTTGTTCTCTCTTTGGATTCATTTTAGATCATGCTCTCCATTCTTTTCAAGTGAGGCTTTATTGTTTTATTTTTTTGTTGTTTTTGCTCTTCTTGGTATGTTTTTCAGTATATTAAATACAGGAAAGGTAAATCTGTAAAGAGAGTAACTGAAGTAATAGTTACTTAGAGGCAGGGAAAGTAGGGGAAAATAGAGAGCTAACAACAAGGAAAACAAGAAAGAAGAAAATTTTCCAAAATTGATTGTGGTGATGATTGCACATTTTTTCTAATACCGTTAAATTACTGAATTGTATATGTAAAGTACATGACAATAAAAACTGTTTTTAAACAGCAAATATTTGTCATATTTTCTATTTAATTTTACTGGGAGAAGTTAGAAACACAAACAGAACAGAGTTCAGGAATACTGACCCTCGCATATTTCTGTGTCTGTGAAATCACTGGTGTGGCCAAAGATTGCCTACAGAAGAAGCACATCTGTCTCAGAAGAGGGACAGTCAGAATGTTTCTTAACAGTGAGGTTGGTGAGATTTTGTCTCAAGTTCTTCGGACACGTTATAGGAGGGACCAGTCTCTGGAGAAGGACCCTATGCTCGGTAAAGTCAAAAGGCAGCCCCAAAGAGCAGACTCTCCAGGAGATGGAGTGGCACCGTGTCTGTAACAATGGCCTTAAACAGAACCCCTGTAAGGATCATACGGGATGGAGTCTTGTTTAAGTCTGTGAACATAGGCTCCCTAGGAGTCAGAAATGACGTAAGACAGCACCTGTCCGTAACAGTGGAATCATGGAGAGGTGCAAATTGGTGAATGTACTCATCTTCTAACCCCAAAGTTGGTAGTTCAAATCTACCCAGGGCACTCGAAGAAAAGCTTGGAAATCTACTTCTGAAAAATTACCCATTACACTTGCTACTGACCACAGAGCTACACTGGCATACATTGGGTCATAATTCCCTCCACCCATTTTTTGGGGTTTTCATCCCAACCCCAGTTTAAAGGTACTAATTTCATTCCCCAGGAGTATATATTATAATTCTATAACTAAAACTGCAAATTTTTCTAGTTCTCCAAGGTAAAATTCAGACCAACCAGGAGAAGACCTGACACAGTGGACGCAATGATGAACTCAAATATAATCGCAGGAATGGTAGAGGACCCAGCAGTGTCTCCACTGAATTTACATAAGGTTTCTATGAGTCAGAACCTACTTCATGTCACCTGACAATGACAAGACCTAATTCATTTGGCTGAAAACTTGAAGTCACCAAAAGATGTCAGAAAAATCACTTGCTTTCTCCTTTATTTGGACATGTCAGGAGGGACATCATGTTTGGTAAAATAGAAAGGCACTACAAAAGAAGGCCCTGCAGGAAATGGATTGCTACAGTGACTGCAGCCATGGGCTGAAGCACAGGCCCATGTTGAGGATGGCGCCAGACCTGGCAGTGCACCTTTCTATTGTGCACAGTTCCTGTGGGTCTGAACCAAATCCAGTGGCACCAGACAACAGCCACACTCATGGTCTTTCTCATCCCTTATCCAATGGTCACAATCCCTTCCTAGACTGAGAGAACAGGAAGGTTTAAGTTGAGCAGTGTTGTTTGTTTTTGGTCTTTATTAGCATGGTCCATCTGTTCTTGAACAATAGACGTTTCTCTTTACGTATTCTTCATCTTATGCGACTTAGAAATTGAAGGGGGTTATGGTATTTTTTTCAAAAATCACCTTTGCTATTTTTATAAACCTCAATCCATTCCAGTTTTTATCTTTATGATAATTTATGAGCATTTAATGTCACCATTTTGTGTCTTTTGCATTTGTTGTTTGTATTTCTGAGATATCTCAAGGTTATTATATAATTATCCTTGTGTGAGTGGTGATATTGTATATAGGGAAGAGAAGAGTTTTTTTCTAAGACAGAGAGTTTTGAGACTCATCTTGCCACTCTAAAACCGTGACTTTGACCTTAAATTCTGTGAGAATAAATGACTGTGTTTACATACATTGAAAAATAATATCCAACTCAGGATTGTTTAATGAGCATATTATGCAGGAAACCTAAGTCATTGTATACAAGACTGAGATATATGCATATAATGTCTAACACAGATAATAGGATACTAATTACTACATTGAAATACAATTGTCAATGCTCCTTTTGTGCACTCATATCTATGGTTTCCCTTCCCATCCCCCCACCCCCGCCCTTCAGACAGCACACCTTCGTTTTGTTGTGGTGATTTGATTCTCTTTGACTAACACACAAGAAGAATCAGTTCCCCTACCCAGGGCCTTCCCTGCCTAGATTTTTATGAACTCTGAGATGACATAGTCACTTTCTCCCTGGGTACCTGTCACTTCCACTTTGCCAAGCAGTTCTTTCTTGTTAGTCAAAATTAATTTCAAGGTAGCAGTTCTCAATGTTTTTTCAGCCTCTGTAGAACTGAAATTGTCAGGAAAGCTAGTCCCAAATTCATGAGAGTTTTCTTTTAGCATAGAATTCCAACTGTCATCTGGGTAAGTGCCACTGTTACACTCACTTCTGTTGTCTGGACACAGGAAATATCTATATCCTCCACTGTCAATATCTCTCTCCATGTCAATGACCCACACTTCGAGGGGGCTAGAGTCTACTTCCAACAGTGTAGTTATTTATATTCTCCTCTTTCATGCTATCCAAATTCTCTCCTCTAAGATAAAGCTCAAGATGTTGAATTTTTATTTGCACATTTGTCTTTTTGACTAGTTCACCTTATATCTGTTAAAGTCCATTTCTTTCCTATATTTTAGATTCTCTTAAGTACCACATAGCCTCATTTAAGTGAGTTCAAGAGACTAGGTTTTCTTCTTTTTATCTAGTGAAGTTGATAAACATGAGCTGTTCATTATTTCCAGTCACTTTCTGACCCACACTTTAGATTTCCTCTACAGAGACCAGTGAATCAGAGCTCCTTCTGCAGTATTACACATCATCTGTGATACTATTGCCTATTCTTCTTTTGTGTGTCCATTTTCCTATCTTGTACCCATTTTATTGCTGTATCTGTGCACACGCTTCCTCCACTTCACAGTTAAATTGAAATAGGGGCTTATCATAAACTAGTTCACCTGGATTTAGGTCAAATTCATCCTAGTTCACCTTTGCGAGTTGCAGTTCAGCTTTTGCCACAAGCCCGTCTTTCTGAATTGCAACTTCATGATCCTGCAAACCCTCTGTGTCGCCACATGAAGAAGGTTCTAAAGTTTCTTCACCTTTTTCAATAATGACCTCTCCCAGAAATATAGCCCAGACATCCACCCACTCTTCCATTTTTTTCATGGCCATTTCTTACCCATAACATCCAAAGTTGCCATAACTCAACAATAAACACAACTCTATTAAAATAACATTTTGCAAAGTCTGACTGAGAGTCTACAGGTCCCAAGAGAAGTTCCATGCAAATGGATTCCATGTCTGCATAATTCAAGAAGGACTCATTGTTCACATGCACATATTTATAGGCTCTCTATTAGGCAATGGATGGACATTGGACCTCCACTCAAGTACCTGCTCAATGCAAGAACACTTTATTCTATTAAACTGCCATTCTGTGATGCAACTGTCCCAACACAATTGCTGAAGACAAAAGTGTGCGTATGCAATGGTGGTGAAGAAACCTGATAGTGCCCCGCTATCAAAAGAAATAATCCCTGAGGTCTTAGAGGATTGAAGGTAAATAAGCGGCCATCTAGCTCAGAAGCAACAAAGCCCACATGGGAAAAGCACACCAGCCTATGTGATCACAAGAGGTCAAAGGAGCCAGGAAGCAGACATCAAAGAGCATAGAATCATACCATTGTGTGCCCACCTTCCCTTTGGGATCGCTGAAGACAAAAAGTATGAGTAGGCAAATGTGATGAAGAAAGCTGATGGTGCCTGGCTATCAAAAGATAGAGTGTCTGGGATTTTAAAGGCTTGAAGATAAACAAATGGCCATCTAGCTCAGAAGCAACAGAGCCCACATGGAAGAAGCACACCACCCTGTGTGACCATGAGGTGTCTAAGGTATCAGGCATCAAAGAACTATAAATTTTATTAGTGTCAATGAGGGGGTGTACAGGGGAATCAAAGTCCATCTGCAGGTAACGGACTTCTCCTTACAGAGGGGTTGCAGGGAGGAAATAAGCTAGTTAGGGTGCAGTATAGCAATGATGAAACATACAACTTTCCTCTAGTTCTTCAATGCTTCCTCCTTCCCTCTGTCATGATCCCAGACTTTACAGATCTGGCTAGGCCAGAAAATATACACAGACACAAATAGGAGTCAGAAATACAGGGAAGGCAGGGCATATGATCCCTTCAGAACCAATGATGAGAGAGGCAATATCAGGAGGGTGGAGGGAAAGTGCGGTAGCAAGGAGCAATCAATTATAAAGATCTACATATAACCTTCTGCCTGCAGCACGAGCAACAGGGGAGTGAGTAAAGGGAGACATTGAATGTGTAAGATATGACAGAGTAGGGTTTATGGGGGATTGCAGAGAGGTAGGGGAAAAACGAGGAACCTATGCCAAGGCTTAGATAGAAAGCAAACATTATGAGAATGATGAGGGCAATGGGTATACAGATGTGTTTGACACACAATGGACTTATATATGTATTGTGATGGGTTGTATGAGCCCCCTGTAAAAGGATTAAAAAGTGTATTATCAATTCATGGTGTATTATCAATTAGATTCCCATACCTCGAGTGAATTTTCAAATGCACATAAACCCTGATGTGCATACAGTTTTGTTGTGGTTTGCACCCACACAGAGGTTAGTTAGAAGACACCTCTTTCTACTGAAGCAGTTCGCCTTGTCATACAGGGGGTCTTCAGGAGTGAGCACTGACTTGGTTTCAGATAACAACAAGAACAACCTGCTTGGCTGGTGACACAGAAACCAAATGTCAAGACAAGTTGCCTACACCAGCATTTCCAGAACAGACTGAGACTCCCCCTTACCATGGAATACCTTGAAAAGACTCAAGGAGCAGATTGTAGCTATTGACATATTACATGAAATGCACAGATGCTTACTGTACATTGAAAAGTGTGTTGGGAAGTTGCCTCCCGCAGATGCAAGCTTGGATACAGGCACCTATATGAATTAATTGGCTCAACAAATATTTATCAAGTGCTTAGTGTTTCAGGAACACAGGAGTGACGGAGAACAAGAGCCCCTGCCATTTTCTAATAAGAAAAGGTGATAAGTTAGAAACTGCTTATTTGTAGCGATTGACGAGAGCAAATTTTATTATTTATTTCTGCCATGCCTTACATTTCTAGATAGTGACACAGGGAAAGACTCTCTCTCTCTTTTTTTCCCAGAGGGAAGTGTGAACACAGCCCCCAACTACCACAAATTATGCAGTTGAGTTTCCCACATTTTGGGAAATCGCAACGGTAAGCACATCTGGAGTACAATGGACAATCCTCACTCTGGGAAATCCACCTTCATGATCATAGTATCTCCCCTGCCAGGAAAGTATACGGACAAAGCTCATAAAGTAACTGTTGAGCAAATACCTAAAGGCAGGGAGGAGGTAGCCATAGAACAATGTGAGCAAGAGCATTCTAGGTAGAGATACCAGCACATTTACAGGTTCAGAGGTAACAATAATGCAACTTATTTAGTCAACAACAAAGAAGTCCATAATATGTAAAAGAGGAAAGACAAAAATGTGTGTACCAGGGAAACAAAGTTTGGAGAGTCAGGGGAGAAGTTATAAGCCACCACAAGAGCCTTGTCATTCTAGTGGGTTAAATGACCACCACTTGGGGAATTTTGAACAGAATGACATAATTTGACAGCTTTTAACAGGATGCATTGGCTGCAAAGTTGAGGGTTAGGTAGGAGCTGGTAAACCAGAGCAGGGGAAATGGATATATTGAAAAAATCATGGAAAGAAATGGTAATGATTTGAACCAGTCATAGCGGTGGCCTAATTGTAGACATAGTCGATGTTGGTGTGCTCCTCTGAAGAACTGGAAGGGAGAAGTTGTCATGAAGAAAGTGGACAGGAGGGGCTAATCCGCTTGGGACAAAAGTAGAGGGTATTGGGAACAGAATTGATTATATGAATCTGCGTCATCAGGTCTGAGAATTTCATCCAATCATTGCAACAATTCCATAAATTGGATGCTGCTACTACATCCATTTGGTATTTGTGAAACAAAAGAACCAAGCAGTTCACAAATGTGACATGCAATAACTACCCAAATGCTGGGCCAAGATTCAAACTCATGGCCAGTCTACCCTTCAACCCAAGTTCTGGGCTGGCAGAATCAATTCACTTAGCTCGGGGTAAATGGAAGGAAGGGGTTGTGGTTTGAACTCATCTGGTGGCTCCACAGGAGAAAGACCTCATGATGAGCTCTCATAAAGACTACTCCAAAATGAATTGCTCTGGAATTGATTCTGACTCACAGTGACCCTGTAGGACAAGGTAGATCTGTGTCTGTGAGTTTCTGAGATGCTAACTCTTTAGAGCTTACAAAGCCCTAGAAGGCTGTTCTTAGTCACATGGTGCTACTCTGAGCTGAAAATCAACTTAGTGGCATCTCACTCTAACCCCAGTAGCAACAAGATTATGAAGTGACCAGATTTTAAGCGGGACACCATTGACCGGCAGGGGCGGGGGGTGTGTCTTGATTAAAAATTTGGGCTATATGGATAAACAAAAACATTCATAGAATGCAAAAATAGTATTGTAATATATTGATTTTAATTTTAAAATGCCACAAGATATTGTTAAATGGTTAAAAAAAAAAAAGCAGGATGCCTGGTCACCTTAAACAAGAATGACTCCTCTGTGTTACTCCATCCTAAAATGGAAAGATTCTCAAGAACCCTTGCACTAAAAAGAACCAAAATATGTATCCATTCATTTATTGTTAGTTTCTGGAAGAGCCCTGTGGTTAGATACATGAACCCTGCATTTCAGAAGGGAGGGACAACACCTCACAGAATGTCTTGTCCTCATGGATCAAAAGCAGGATTCTAAACATTCTCTAGCATTTTCAATCCTTTACCATTCTGTAGAGCATGTGTTTCTGTTTTTCTCTACTGATCAAGTATTTACCACCTCTCCTTATGACTACGAATTCATTCTACAAAGAGGGTCCCGTGCGTCAGAATCAACTCAATGGCAGTGAGTTTGGTTCTACTCCTCCCAGTGATGGATTTTAATTCTTCTTGGTTGTAACTTTGTTCTCCCCATATTTAATCACAGGTTTCTCTTTCTAGTCTTCTTAGTTGGTCTTTCCTCTGGTGTGTGAGAATCTTTCTTCCTTCTTAATAAGCCAGAACATGTGCTTGTCCTCAAATTATTTCACTTGAGGGCATATAGGTTTGCAATTACAGCATGCGCTATATTCCCAAATCTCTTGGATTTTAAGTGTAACCACAGTCTTTTTCTGTGCTGGTATGATACCCTTTTTGTGCCCAGTAAATACCCTGGAGCCAAGTTGGAACGTGAAGAACTGGGAATTCAATGTAGACCGTATGACCCACCCATTAGGAGAATATTGAATTCTCCACTAATGAGTTTGATCATGTTATGGACCTGATTGGGAAGCAAAGGAACTCTCCCAATCATTGATAACTGATAGTTCTCCTTCCTTTCTCAAACCGTGCCACTCTTGGCTCCACCTCTGTGAAGACAGGGAGAGGTGGAGGATGGAGCAGTTCCCAAGGCTGCCGAGGAGTTCATTGAGCTTGGTGTTGATTCTACCACCGAGTTTTTACTTCTCAGCAATCTCTTTCTCAAGAGGCTTCCCAGAAATCTATCCGTTCAGCTCACCCCTGAATGCACTTTGAGCAACTGGCTGCCTCTCCCGTAAGCACATTATTAATGGTCTCTTTTCAAAAGCAGAGATAGTGCCCTGGAAAATGTGGTATTGATTTTTTCCTCTTCTTTCTCACTGTTTCAATCACTGCTCGTTTGAATGGCTTTCATTTTTAGCAACAACAAGAGAATCTTCGAAGAAAAGTGGTTTATAGGATCAGCCTGAAATAAAATCACCGCTCAATTTAAGCTCTGAAAAATACTATTGATATTTTAATAGAAGTTTGGAGAACCTATCGTGAGTTCAATAATAGGTACAAGGAGTTTATACACAGAAATCATACTTAGGGATCATTTTATTTCTTAGGCAGTATGTGTTAACAGCAAAGAACAGTTTAAACCTTGACTCATTTCCACATTGTATACATCAAGGGTCTCAAGAGCCTGGAAGAGTTCTGAGTACTTCAGAAGGGGTGAAAGCCTCTCTATGATTCATTAAATGGTTCTGTCTTTAATTGGTCCTTGTAGGGAAACAAAAGAGAAAAAGCAGTGATGCTTTCCTCTTAAGCTCCCTATTTTCCTGTTGTTGGTCTCAGGGAATCCAGAGTATCCAAGCTGAAAGTCTGTACAGCTAAACAGATTTGCTTTTAATAAAATACAAGCATAGGCCAGGGTGGTGGTGGGACTTGATGAAGATGGGACAGGTCAGATATCTGCTAAAGACTCTTTTTATTCCTCTGGACAATCAGAAGATATTCTCCTTCCCTGGACCTTCTCCTAGCATAGTCTGCTCTTTTCCTGCCCCTACCAAATTCTATGTAAGGTCTTCGTTTCTCAATTCTGAATCTCTCTATGCTCTGTAAATACCCACATTTATAAAGTGGGATAGTGATTTTACTATACTTACCAGTTCATTTTTTCCAAGAAGCACCCTATCTAGGAAATGTGTCCCGTGACTTCCATTATATTGGTATGCTTCCTGTCTTCAGTGTCCATAAATCACTGAAAATATGAAGTATCTATAGCAGGTTTGCCTTCTCTTTGTGTACTCTTTGTGTGTGCCAAGATTCCTAGTGAGGTCTTTAAAATCAATGTTTATTAAATGGACATATATTTACTGTATGCTTAATAATTGTGTAAGGAACCATCCTGTGAGTGAAGGGGAACACAAAAATGAATAAAACATAGTATTGTTATTAAATTATTTATATTTAATAGAGATTTTAAATGTGAAGTAGAATGTTCTTAAGAAAAGCTTAGTGTAGAGGGGGAAAAGTAGAAAGGTGTTGCAGAAAGATAATAAATAAGACCAACAAATTATAAAGATCCTCACTGGAGAAGAATTAGGCAGAGTATTGGGGGAAAAGCCAAGAGTATTTACTTCAAAATATTTGTTCTAGGAAAGAAAACAGGATGAAAAATGTGTGTTTAGAGAATCAAAACTGTGATTTAAGTATATTGCTCAAAGGAAAGATTCTTGAGTAAGGTGAGAATCTTTTATTGAATCACATAACCAAGGCATATAGCCCTAGTATAGATGAGTCAGTTCCACCCCTGGCACACTCCTCTGTAGGACGGGAAAACCCCAAAGGAAATTGTGCTCTAGGGTTTCAATGGCTGATTTTTATAAATTAAGTGTTTCCCCCTGTTGGTGAGTAGAATCAAACCACCAACTTTTAGGTTAGCAGCTGCGAAAATTAGTCATTTGTATCATGCAACACTTACATTATAAGATAATGTGGTGGTGGTGGTGGTGGTTAGGGGCTACTGAGTAAGTTTCAACTCAGAGCAACGTGACATCACAGTGTGACACATTGCCTGCCCTGCACTTGCCTCACAATGGTTCTTATACAGTAGAACCCTGGTACTGGACCACATAGGTACTCAACGTAATCGGATATTGACAGGAAATGTCAGGAAAAATTTGCATCTGTGCTTGAACAAAGCATCAGAATCTGATCATGACACACATGGGTTTTGTAATCAAAAGCAGTTCATGTTTCTGTCACTTGGCTACTTAGCAGTTAGCACACGTTTAAATCTTTTGTGGCTATGTTCCAAGCATTTTTGCTGTATTTTTCTTAGTTTCTCTGGTTTTCTGTACTGTTTTTAGAAAAAGAAAAAAAAACATGGGTTTTAGGAGTGTTTTTGAAAAGAATCATCATGATCGGTAACTGTTTAACCAAGTTAACCAAGTTTTCAATATTGTTGATGATGTTAGTAAACCCTTTTAGAAGACGGTTAAGGAAGTGCCAACAGCAGATCATGTGAGACAGATATTCCTTTCTTTCTTGTTCTTTTTCCTCTTCTTCTTTTTCTTGTTCTTCTTCTTCTTCTTTTTAAGAGAGAGCCAGGCAGGCTCTAGTGAAAATAAGACAAAGAAAGGAAAGGAAAATTCCTGAGAGGCTGCTACCAGTTGATTTTATGGAAGGGGATTCTGTAGTTGTTAAAAACTTTTTTTAATGTTGTGTTTCTTATTTAAATTATATTATTTAACTTTGAAATTTCTATATAATGTTTTGTATAAAAAAGGCAAAGTTAGGTTAAAAGTCTGGTGGTCAAGAACGGATTGCTCCATTTTTGGTTATTTCTTAAAGGAAAAAATGATTCAGAATTCTACTGCATCACATCTTCACACTCCTTGTAGCACGGATTAGCATCGAGGTCCGGGGTGCTCCTGTATTTGAGCTCTGTACAGCCCATCTCCTTGAGGGACTTCCTCTTTTTCCTTTCCTTTCATCTTTGTCAAGCAAGATGCTCTCTAGGGATCAGTGTCTCCTTACAGAACACCCAAAGTGCAGAAGAAGAAGCATTCTGCCTACACTTCTTCCAAGATAGATCTGTTTATTCTTTTGGCAGTCAGCAATATTTTCAATAATCTTTACCAGCCCCATAATTCAAACACATTAATTCTTTGGCCTTCCCTCTCCAGTGTTCTTTCTAGGCTATTGCGATGCTGGTACTGAATAAAATGCTACACACCCACATAACTTTCATTGAAATGGTGCATTAAAAAGTTATGACTTTGAATGTTAGGGCCAGCATCATGAAACAGTGAGGTCATTGTGCCCAATTGAACATGAAAGGTAAGAGACTCAGGAGAGTATCAAGAGGTACAGTCAATGTAATTCAAGGAGGGAAGCTGGGAAAGTGAGCAGAACGGATTGGGAACATGGGTGCAGAAAGGAGGAAACCTCATCGATGAGCTTTGGCCAACAGCGCCAAAGGAGACCCTGGGCGTAAGATTTCTCTTTTGAGTCCTCTTTTGGAGCTCCTGTATTCATCTGCATCCACATTGCTGTTTGGTTGCATAGGCTTACTGAAAAGAAGCCTTAGAGACTGCTCGATCCACTTTGTTCAGACCTCATTCTTGCTTCCCTTCTTAGAGGATGTAGAAAGCCATTGCCTTCAGAAATCAGGCCAATGCTCAGAGAAAAGTAAGGCCCTTATTCACATCTGAAGGATTCTTTCAAGTTCCACACGGTCATGCACCTCTCACCAGGAGTCTACACTGGTGTGTATGTGTGTGTGTGTGTGTGTGTGTGTGTGTGTGTGTGTGTGTTGGTGGGGAGGAGTCTGCTAGTGACCAACAGAGTTAGTTCTGCTTTTTTTTTTTTATCTTTCCATGCATCTTTGTTGGGAACTATGAAGAGAAACGTGCTGGCAGCTGGCCATTTTCATTGTTTCCCCCACAGATGAAAGTCTCATTTAATCCACTTGTTACATGCCAAGTTCTTTCTTCCTTTTTCAATGTGTTAACTATGACCTGGAGCTAAGAGCTCACTAGCTCCATCTGGAAACCCCTCACAAACACTTTTATTCTGTCATTAGTTCTGTCCCCCCCAAAAAAAAATTCAGAATGGTTACGAAACGATAAAGTACTGCATAGAAATGAGTTTTCCAGAATTTCAATTTCTTGTGGCTAAATGTACCAGAGTCTATAGACCAGAACCAATCTTAAAATCATAACTCTCAAATCAAAGCTAAACCAAAAGTTTTCTTTCCACCGAATTACATTGTTGTTGTTGTTATTGTTGTTGTTGAAGCTGCCGGGTCATAAGGAGAAGTGAATTCAGCTCAGACTTCTAGTTACCCCATACATAAAAGAGCCAAACACTGCCACGTTGTGAGCGATCCTGACAATTGTGATTTTTCAGTCATTGCACTTACTGTGTCAATCCATCGGACAGGCTTCCTCCTATTTTTGGAAGACCCTTTACTTCTCCTGGATCCTTCCTCTTAGCAGGTTTGAAATATGTTAAACAATCATACCATTCTCTCTCCTAAGGAACATTCTGGTTGTCCTTCCTGCAAGACAGATTTCTTTGCTCTTTTGTAAATCCACGGCACTATCAATATTTCTCTTCCACACCATCATTTAAATACATCACTTCTCCAGTAATCCTTACTCTTAGTTCAGCTTTCACCTGCATGGGAGGTGATGGAATAGGTGGCTTGGTTCATGTTCACCTTATTCCTCAAAGTGTTGTCTTTGCTCTGACATTGTAAAGAGGTCTTATGCAGCATGTTTTCCCTGTCCAATAAGTCATTTGATTTTTGACTCTGACTTCCATAAGCATCAACTATAAATCCAAGCAGAGTAAATCCTCAAGTATTTCTATCTACTTTCCATTTCTCTTGAGGCTGTCTATTGTTCCAGCAGGGTGAGGGTTTGCCTTCTTTCATTATAGTGCGTTGTAATCCATAATGAAGGCTTTTGTCTCTGATCTTCACTTGGAAGTGTTTCATATCCTCTTGGGCTATGGCAAGTAAGGTTGTGTTACCTGTGTGTCACGGGTTATTCATGAGTCTTTTTCCAACCCTGATATTATATTGTTCTTCAAATAGAACAGCTTCACAAAATATTTGTTCATCACACTGATTGGATAAGTGTGATGGAAGGATACAAACTAGGTGTGCGCCTCTCCCGATTGTAAAATCAATAGCATGCCTTTGAGGTGCTGGAATCACAGCCTCTTGGCCTTTGTCTAGGTTCCTCTATAATGCCTCTGCAGAGTGGATAAAAGGTAAGTAAGGGCCTTTCTTACACTCCTGATGTCAAGAAAGAGTCATATATTATCAGTAATATTTCTTATTCTGTTTTCTTTTAAATTCAACTCAAATCCCTGGAAAATACCTGTTTACTTACTGCTGCAAACTTTTGTGAGGAGTAAAATCTGTTCTTGTATGTGATAATAGTTATATTGCTTGACAATGTCCCCATTGTGTGGGGTCACTCTCTTTACAATGGGCACAAATAGGCTGAGTCCTTGTGGCGTAGTGGTTGTGCACGGGACTGCGGCCCACTGGGATAGAAGTTCACTTCCAGCAGTGGCTCCACAGGAGCAAAGGCTGGGCCTCCTACTCCCTCCACCAGGGAGCAGTGATGCCAAAAAAACAAAAACAAAAATATACCATGGGCACAAATAAAGTTTCTTCGTAGCTTTGTTGACCAGTTAGTTGACGTTCAACTTTCTTGGCATAGACGAGTTAGTGTTTCCAGCACTGTGTAGGGTCATTGAGATATTTCAATTGGTAGTTAGTCAATCCAGAAATCATGTTTTTCCTAATGCCTTCAGGGCAGCTTGGACTTTTTCTTTATATACCATCCATTCTTGATCATACACTTCCTCTCAAAATGACTCAATGCTGATCCTTTTTTTTTTTTTGGTACAGTGACTCCTTCCAGTTTCTTTAGATGTTTCTTGCATCCTTCAATATTTTACCTTTAGAAATCCTTCTATATGTCAAATCAAAGCTTATTTTTTTCCTTTAGTTCTTTCAACTTAAGGTATGCTGAACATGTTCTTATGTAGCAATAGCTTTAACTTAATTTATAAAGACTGGTGGCATTATTAACACAATAAAGAGTGGATATTTTAAAATCAAGAAGTCAAAAATCAAGCAACGAAATAAATATGAAGGGGTGGGGAAATAGAGGAGATCCAAAACCTATCTGCAAGTTAGCACATTAAAGACCAAATAAACTCGGGATCTGTGCACAATGTGTTAAAAAAAGAAATTAACTGCTAACTGCAAGGTTGTTAGTTCAAACCTATCAGTTGTTTCTAAGAGGAAAGGCGAGGCTTTCTGCTCCATAAAGGGTCATAGCCTTGGAAACCCTGTACAGGGTGGCTATAAGGACTGAACTCTGGTGGTGAGTTTATTGTTATTGTTGTTTAGTAAAGGTGGCATTTGTTTAGCACTATTCTCCTCTACCAAAAATGGTTCTGTGTCACTGGTTTGACAGCACCAACATTTAGATAAGAAACAAGTCCCACAGGTCAGTGAGTTCATGTTGATAGTGGAGAAATTGTGCCACAAAGAGTGAGCAACATGCACAGTTTAAAGAAAGTCCTAAGGGGAAGGGCTGGAGGGGGCTGGCGAGACTTTACTCAATGCCACTAATTTTCAATTTAGTATGTATATTTTCAAATTATCAAATTGGTATGTATTTTTCTATGTATATTTTGAACAACAATAAAATTATATTTAAAAGAAAGAACATGGCTGTCAACAGCAATCAAAACTTAGGTGAAAGAGAGGGGAAGAGAGATGGATATGTAAGAAAGACACTCACTTTGTTCTAGACTGGATGCATAATACTTTAAATGTGCCACCTCCGTTAAATGCCCTGTGTCTTCTTATTGTCTTGGTGAAGAAACAGATGCTCAGCAATGTTATGTGATCTGTTGAATATCACACAGCTAGGGGATCTACTGCCCTGATGCATACCTGGTATTGATGGCTCCCCTTTCTTCTTTCATGTGTTAAATTTTACCGAGACTGTGACCCCATTCAATCCAAATGGTAAGGACATCTTTGGTGGAACTGCACATGCTAATTGGCAAGGAATTTGATATCTATGAACAATTCTGAATCATTCTCACATTTCACTACAGGGATGCTTTCTTCTCTGCCTTAGTAGTGCTAACACAAATTTCAACGGCCACTTCATTAATGACTTGAAGGCAAACTGGCTGAAATATGATACATGCCTCACCTAAACATTACTAAACATCAGAAAACAAATCCAAATGATATTTCCTTACTGTTGGAGGTTAGCTTTGTTTGACAACCTTGATTATAGATGGCATGTCTTGGATTCATGGAGCAGAGAGGTAGATATTTTGGTATTTTGAGATGCAAGATATAAACTCCATTTCTTTTTCTTTCTACAGAACCATGCATTCATAATTCTATTTTCTAATTTTTTTCATTTCTAGGTGTTAAAGAAAAGCAAAAACTACAAGCTCACTGCTATCTAGAAATTCCATCTCACTGCTCCCATGCAGGACAGTGTGGAGTTTCCCAGGCTATCAATGTTTACAGGCTCATCCAGTTTTGTTTTCTCCCATGGCTTTGTTACTGTATTTGATCCACTAACCTTACAATCAGAAGCCCAACACTTAAACGACTTCACCATCAAGAGTCCTTTATAAACATTACATTATGGTTAAAATTAGGGTTTCCTAGCTTACAGAATTTGTTGCAGAAATTTTTAATTTCACAAAGCATCGAAACCTTTGTAGCATTGAGACAAGATATTAATTTTGTTTATCATACAGGAAACATTTACTGAGGGCATAATGTAAATTAAGCACGGTACAATATATTGCAAACAGTATAACCAACTTTCTCTTTTTCATATACTTACACTGATTCACTTAATTCTTAAAAAACTATTGAGTATTGAAGTTAGGGGATTTGGGTTGTGGAATATATAGAAGTTCTCTATAAGAGTCTTGAAACTCTTTTGTAAATATAAAACTAATTTAAAATAAATTTGTTTAGGTGCCAGAGAAAACGCATTCCAGGAAGCAGTTCTAACCACCTTTCTTCCATGAACTCAACAATCCTGTTCTGGGGGCTATAGGCATCCAGTACATTGACCCATCATTTCAATCCAAGCAATGAACAGAGCACTTATTTGCAAACATCAGCTCCTTACTTTGTTGCTTGTTTGGCTCCTTTGTACCCTGAAGCTTGAATCCTGTTGGTCTTTTCTGGAGCCCCACAAAAAGCAAACCCAAAAGGATGAAGGACATCACTATGGGCTTTCCTGCCAGAAGATTGTTTCACAGAGAATTTGCTAGAATTATTTAGCTTGGACTGCTCATATAGCAATATTAACCTCTCTCTCATTCCTTCCTTCCTTCCTTCCTTCCTTCCTTCCTTTCTTCCTTCCTTCCTTCCTTCTGCTTCTATAGACCTGACTTCCCATTATAGTCTATAGCTGAGACATTCAATTCACACCATTCTGTTTTATCCCTGCACCACATAATTCAAATTTTACTTGATAAATCATAATACTCATAATATTAAGCTTATTCAGTATCCTCTGACTTGCTCCAGGTCCTTCACACACACACACACACACACACACGCAGCTATGCAAGTGAGCCCTCATTTAGACAAGCATGTTCACAGAAGGAAAAGAACTTCAGTAGAAAGTTCAATGACATGCAGTCAACTGTGGATCACTGTTCTGGAATAGAGATGGAACATCCATGATCATTGAAAAATGCATTTGTTGGTAAACGGGGGACAGAACCATGTGATCGTTTGGGGGTGAGACTTTCATAGGATTATCTATCAACATCTCAATTAACAAAAGGTAGTTATGCATCATCACTAAGCAGATCACCTCATTAGACCAAAACAAACAAACCCAGGAACTTACATGCATGTGGAAAATTTTAGTTTGGAAGGAAATTCAAAATGACCATATGGAAATGCAAATTTTAAGTGACAAAATCCACACAGAGCTATCAGAGTACTTTCTAATATAGCTTGCTTGACCCCAGGAAAACACGATGCTTTAGAGCTGAAGTAGAGCTGAAACCCAATTCTCCAAAATAAATCCAAAAGCACTCTAAAGATAATTCTGGAGACTAAGTGAGATAAGAGAATATCCATCACTAAGTTGTGGTAATTTAATGGTAAATAATTAAGTCAGAATAATGAAAGCCATTAAGTAAATAATTTTTCTAAATATTAGAAGCATGCCATTTTAACCCAATGTCATAGAAGAGACAACAGGAAACCAAACAAAAGATTTTTCCCAGTGAAAATTGGTTACCTAGAATTTTGGATTATGAATCAATATTTCTTCCCATGCCTTTTGTTCCCTAATAGTATCCAAATTGACCTAATCCCAATTAAATATTGAATTGAATAATTCTAAATAAAATTGTCACATTATACTATAAATCAAATTCAGAGGACTGTGGGCAGAAGTATTCTTGGGACAAACGATTGAAGGTTTCCTAGAAAGACTGTGAGAAAATCAAGTTTGAGCAGAAAGAACAACTCCATTGGAATGCGGGTGCAACAATGATAAACTTCTCTTTGGGGAACCCTGAATCTGGGATAACACTGCAGACCTAGCCAAGTGGAGACAGTAGAGATGTGTGGCCTGACTCACCTCTGTCAATTATTGGATATGTGTTTTCTAGGAAGAGGAAAATCACTGGGGAAGACACAGATGTTTTTTCCTCAGGGCAGTTTCTGGAGAGAAACTCAGCTCTGATCATCAGCAACCAACATTCCTGCCACTGGATGGCACACACAACAAAAATGTATCAAACTGACAGTCCGCCTTGGGGGTCCAGGCAGCTAGACAGCTAAACAAAGATCCATAAAATAAATAGAATAAGATCTATAAAATAAGGAAACCACTCAGATTACACAGACAGTAGAGTTAAAAAGCAACAATACAAAACAACTGCTGTGATTCCAAGAATTAAAGTTTCATAAGATTTGGCATGAATGGTAATGTCCAAAGACCTTAGTAATAAGAAGTATTCTTTATCATGAGACTAATTTACCATCATTATTGTTTAGAACATGGTTCAGAAGACTATCATCCAACAAACTAAACCTAAACCAAACTCACTGCCATCGAATCGATTCTTGATTCCCAGCAACTTGCTAGGACACTGTCAAGCTGCCACTGTGGGTTTGCAAGACTGTACCTCTTTAAGAAGAAAGCTTCCTCTTCCTGCTGCTGCAGCCATGCTGAATTCAAACTGCTGACCTTGAAGTTAGCAGTCCGATAGGCAACCAACTATGAACTATAAAAAACTCCAGTGTTTCAAAGTGTGCCCCAAATAGTGAAGCAGGTCCTGTCACCTTTTGAAGCACGTATTCAAAGCAAGAAAAAAGAAATATTCAGCCATTGGACATTGCTTCCTGTTCTACAGAAAATGAAGTTGGGTTCTAGCAAACAAAAGATTAACTCACCTTGGATCCTTGTCCTATTGCAAGCACATTAAATGTCACACAACATTCAAGCATGGTTGAGTTTCATAATACTTGAAATTTTCAGGCATTAGAAATATAGAAATTAAAGCCAAAGCAAGGCCTTAGGAGATGGACACTTGAAATGTGTGAGGATTTTTTTCAAGGTATTTATTGGCATTGTTTTACAAAACAACCTGATCGCCTTCATGGTACTCTCCATTACATTGAATACATTTGTCAAGTCTGCAATGCCATTCTTGGAAACATTTTTAAAACTCATCTGTTTGCATGGTGGACAGCTCCTCCACTCATTATTTTCTTCACCTCTTCTACATCGCCAAATTGCTGTGCTTTTATGTCCATTCATAAAAACAAAAAGAAGGTGAGTGGGGCAATGAAGACACGTTGGTTTTATTTTACTTTTTGCGAAAAACTGGCGCACTAAGATGGCTGTGTGAGCAGTGACATAATCCTGGTGACAAAACCAGCCCCCACAGTCTGCCACAAGCCAGGCTGCTTTTGTCACACACTGTTACTTATCCATCTTTGCAGAACCTCTTAATAGACAGCTTGATTAACAGTTAGAGCTAGTGGAGCAAACTTCAAATGAAATACAAGCCGACATCGTTGTGTGTTGGGAAGTTGATAGATGTCCTTAACAAGGTTTATCATTAATCAACATTTCACCTTTTTTGAAATGAGAAAAACACTTTAACACTTGAGTTTTTCCCACACCATTGTCCTTGCAAGCTGTGTTCAACAACACAACAGTTTCTGCAGCATTTTTCCCAAACAGGAAACAAAATTTCACAACCACATGCTGCTCTCCTAAATTGATCATCACCCAAAGCAAGAGCTGAGCAAAACTACTTAAAAATATATTCACTGTGACCACAGAGAACCTTTCCAGGTGATGCCATTGAGTGCACTAACTCAGAGCAGGATGTGTGATGCTCCCCTAGTGGGGAAAATACATGCTATGAAAGCTCTCCTAAGTCTAGCACAATTCCAGTTTGGGGGTATGGTGGTGAGGGTCCTCTTTTCTATGCCCACAGTATAATGGAAAATATAGTTTTAGATGAGAGAAAATAAAGCACTGTAACTGAAGCATAAGTTGGGACCATAGGAACCTTTTCAATGAAAGGAAGACTAAAACTCATCCCAAAAGAAAAAAAAGAAATAATCAGACAAATTAAAAGTACAAGCTTACTGATGCTTCCAACTCCAGGGAGGAAGGTTAAAAAAATCTTAGAAAGCCACAAACCACCAAGTCTGTCTCCCTAAAATTATCATAAAGGCCTTTAAAAAGTGACTACTATAAAATACTAGTCTAATACTAGCTGATATAAATACAACAAACACGAAACTGGCAAAATGCCTGAAGTTTCAAGCAGAAGCTGAACAAAGGTCTCCATTTCCTTCACCAAGTATAAGCTTCTGTCACCAATGATATCATCGTTGCATATACTCCCTTTTCTCTCAAAACCATAAAGCAACTCTACACATGGATCTCGGTGCATGGAATACACTGGAATCGAGTTGACCCCATCTGTGAGAGGAGACTGACTGGCTAAGGGATGGGATGTGACCAGTACAGTCAGCGGTTTGGAACCACCAGCCTTACCTAGAAAGAAAGATGGAGGTTGATAGTGCTGTAAAGAATTATAGTCTCAAAAATCCATAGGCCCAGTCCTACCGTATTTTATAGGTCTGTTATGTGTCAGCATCGACAGGATGGTAACGTGGTTTTTTGTTTGTTCTGTTTTTGGCTTTTTGAGTGGGAAGTTTCACACTTTCATGTCAACTTGATAAAAGAATGAATGGGTAGAATCTAGCCTGTAAATCAGGTCACAGCTTGAAGATCGCTCCTTGTGAGTGTGATAAGGATTCTGGAAACTTTATCTCTTTTGATTCTGCCATGAGAAGTCAGGGGCCACTCACTCACTCTCCATCTGCTTCACATTCCTGATGACAAGCCACATGTAGACATGCTGATGGCAGCTAGACTCTTGGAGACACTCCCACTGCCACTGGATCCACAAGACTTTCCACTCACTGGCCTGTGGTACTCCTGCATTCAGCTTGATTGCATGTGCTACATGAATCTACAGAGGAATTTATGAACTATATGGACATATGGGCTAAAATAGACATATGGGCTAAAATTGGATGTATGAACTTGATCTGAACTGAGATGGGATGTTTTCTCAATATATAATCGATCTTTGATGTAAGCCTTTTTCTTATACATATATGAATGTCTCTGGAATTGTTTCTCTGATCCACCTGGTCTAATATAGGAAGATACCATGGACATGTCAATATCATCAGTCAACACTAGAGTAGGGATCAATATTAGAACATTATCTATTTTTCATATACAACTTCAGGTTGAAGCTGAAGAAAATAAAAACATGTCCACAAAAACCAACAAATTTCTTTGAGTATATCCCACTTCAACCTATAGACAACCAGAAGACCATATGTGATACATTGTATACTAATGACTGAAGACCACACCAGTAGTGGGATTATCTCAACTCCATAACACAAGAAGAAATCAAAGGGCCATTAAACAGTAAGAAGGAAAGGAAAGATTCAAGTAAATACCTGACAATAACTGAAATTTAGTTTTGAGTGTAAACTAGCTAAAGCAGTTGGAAGAAATGATGAAGTAAAAGATCTGGACAGAAAAATTCAAAAAAGACTGTTCAAGAAGACATGGTAAAGCATTATAATGAAATGTACAATCTGGAGTAAGGATCACTCAGTCCACCTTAAACTGAAAGAGATCAATAAAAACCCAAACCTCAGTTTGCAATATTGAAGGGTTCTACGGGGTAAAATATTGGATGCTGTCATTTTTCACTGTCATTGAGTCAATGTCGACTCCTTGTGACTGAACCAACCATGTAGAACTACCCCTGTGAGTTTCCGAGAGAGGAGTTCATAATGGGACTAGGAAGCCTCATCTTTCTTCTGAGAAACAGTGAGTAATTTAGAACTGCTGGCTTTATAGTGAGCATCCCAACAGATAATGAGGATGCCACCAGGTTCCTTTTGAATATTGCAGGAGGTATCAAAAGATGAAGAAATGAATTAGACTGTTTTTAAGAGGTAGCATATAATGAAGAATAATGATCTTGAAGGAAGAGTCTTATCTCACAAAAGGCATTCATGAAAAGCAAGGCTCCAAGAGTTAACAGAATTCCAATGGAAATGTTTTGACAAACAGATGCAATGCTTGGGGAATTCATCAGTCTACACCAAGAAATTTGAGAGACAACTGTTTGTCCTATCAAGCCAAAGAAATTCATAACATATAAATCCATGTTCAGTGTTTAAATGCAATTTTACTCCAGATTACAGGAATATCCCAATTCTTCTCTTACTCACTCCCCTTTCCTCTCACAATTACCCTCTGTGCTGATGATTTCATTAGGTCTAATGAAAATTCCAAAGTCCTTACAAGAGTGGGTGTGGGGGGAAACAAATCATCAAACCTTTATGTGCCAATCATATGTGAGCTTTCTAAATGTGACAATGTTGATGACAGTGCCACTATGAGGAGATAAATCATAACCACTTAAGAAGACAGAGTTTCAACCCATCATATTCAACAACACTGGATACACTAACTGAATCTCTACTCAAAAGGACTTTCAGAGAGAGTATTGGTCTTGAACTAGAATATTCAACCATCATGGTTGAATAGCCTGAAGACACTGAAATCCAAAGACATGGATCATCACCCCAAATGTCATCTTACCCCACGGAATCTGCAGGCTGTCATCTATGCCACCCAAGCAGCGATCCCTCCCTTGCATTCCTGAAAAGTGGTCTTAAGACTTCAATATAAATGCCAACAGTGACAGGCTGCTCATTGAATTGATGAAGCAAATTGTTCCTTGGTTAGACAGCTCTAATTGTTGGAAAGTTCTCCCTGAAATTGCAGTGAAATCAGCCTCCCTGTAATTTCCACCCACTGGTGCTTATTCTGTTCCCCATAGCAATATGGAAGGAATTGACATCCCCCTTCAATTAACACCCCTCGTTGAAGGTGAGCTGACTGTACAGTGCAGTAGAGGCATGGGGTCGCTTTCTAGCAAAGTCTGAAAATCTGGGTTCAATTCTCTGGTGCATGAGTTGTCACTTCCTAATCTAAAGCACAGATCATGTCAAATCAGCATAATGGAGATAAGAATGATGCCCCATAACTTTTTTTTGCCTAGATTTTTCACGGGTTATGCTCAAGAAATCTATGTGAATGTACTTTTTCAACTTGAACAGCTTCTGTAAATATTGGGGATCGTTAGTGTATCTCAATTCACACTGCATAGTACTTCACTTTTGGATTTTTTCTTGGAAAATGCACCTTCTGTTGCTCTCTGATTCCTTTGAATTTTCTTCAGTGCAGTATCACAAGGTGAAAGTCAAGTTCCCCCTTATTGCCTTTGTCTAGTGCAGTGACTTTCTTTTCCCTTATAGACCTGACTTCTATCAAGGCAAGTAAAAATTTGATACCTTTCTAATTTTTGTTAGTTCTTTTAATCATTGAAATCTGATTGTTTATCTACACATCAGAGATTATACTTGCCTTACTCCTATTCTATATAAGGATGGATTTTCAATACAGATGAGTTCATGATAGTAAGGTGGTAAATTTAGGTGAAGGATGGAAACAATTGATAGAGTAAGGATGGGGAAGCATCATACTAGTGAGTATTATCTCGACATTTTCCTGAATTTATTTCTTCTTGGGAACCATACCCAAACCTTGTACACCTTAATATCTCCTTGAAAATCAGCTAATCTTCAGTGTGCAAGCCTAATGACAATAATTCCTTTATAGTTAATGATTCAGGACAGCAACTTAATCAACAGGACATATGATCCCCTTAAAACATATGTGGGTAGGTTAATCATTTCTGGGGATAGATGATTATTAAATCAGATAGAATTTGCATATGTAAACTACTATAATTAGGCTACATATTTCTAAAGCTCATTTACTGGAAATACTACAGAAGGTGAGACTGTCAGAAGTAAGTTACATGATAAGATATATGTAAATGAAAATATTCAACATTTATTTTTGAATGCATAACAGGGAATAGGATCATTAATATTGAGCATAGAACTAATATTGAGCATAGAAAAAGTTGATGAGCAGAAATGTCAATAGCAGAAAAGGTAAGAAAAGGAAACAAAAGAAAAAGCTCTAAAAGAAAAAGAAAAATTGAGAAGAGGTCAACACTAAATGGAGGAGAAAGCAGATGACTCAGCAGAAGTTCTGTATGACATTCATCAGTGGCAGAGCCTCAGATAAATTGTCAGGTCCCGTGTGCCAGAGTATATGTGTTATTCAAGGTGGACCAGTCTTATAAATATAAGTGAGAGGGGTCAAAGCCAGACTGAGCAGCAGAAAGAGTGGACTCCTGGATGTCAGGATGAACTGGGTTAGAGAAACAAGCAAACAGAAGAGACCGATTATATCCCTACACTAGAAATGTTCTCAATTTGTGGAAGCAGATAAATCCCACAGCAAACAGAAACATGTAGCTGGTGCTGGTGCTGGCCAGATGTTGTCTAGTCAGTTCTCACTCAGAATTATCTTACTAGATTATGAGGGGCACTGCTACCCACAAGGCCAGCAAGGTGATAACACCAGCCCCTCCTCAGAGGAAAGATGAGACTGTCTGCTACCATAGTTACATACATACAGGTAACTATGTACCATAGTTACATAGTAAGGCCGTTCTACCCTGCCTTACCTAGTTGCAGCGAGTTAGAATTGTCTCGATGGCAGTGAGTGTTTTAGGATCATTCCACAAGGATCTAGTTAGCAGTTCCACCACTCGCCATTTGGTTAGTTTAACTCATGGCAACTTCCTGTCTGTCATAGGAGAACTGTTCCAAATAGTTTCACTGACTGAATTCAATTGTGGAACTTTCCTACAGAGGCACTCTGGGTGGACTGGACCCTCCAACTCTTTGTTTTGGGATAACGACCTAGGACATTCATCGCTTGCATCACCCAGAGATTCTGAATCCTTGGAGACATAAAATAATATTTTCCCCATTTTTTCAACCAGGTTCTGAGTTCACAAAGTCCAGTTCAGACTCAGTAAATGTGACATGAGATTAAAATCAGAGTTGCCACATTCCAGTGACTGAGGACATAATTCCCATGGTGTTCCTTCTCTGAGCATGTCCCAGAGTAAAATACTGGCATTCCCAGAAGAAAAGCTTTGATAATTTAGACACCATTCCTCCTTAGTCAACTAAGCTGTCAATATGTCCTTGAAGGAGAAAGTTAATTGTAGTATGCAGGCATCCCAGAACCTAAAGGTGAGAGAATCCATAGGAAAGGGAATAAGAAGAGGAAGACTCTCCAGGTTTGGACAGGAGGAACTGATGATGTGAAAAGACCAAGGGAAAATGGAAGCCAGTGGAATGAGAAACAATTGGAGAGAACTATAGAATGAGAAATAAAGAATGGATGAACAAGGAGGGAAGAAACGGGTGAAAAGAGAATAAGCACTCTGTCATCTTCCCCTTATCTCTGCAGCTATCCAGAAGGCATTAGTGTGTTTTTTTTTCCCAAGCAATGCATATGCTTACATAGATGCAAAAGTTTAAAAATGGAAATTGCATACTCCATTTGAAAAAGAAATTCCAAGTGCTTTGATATTTTTTGCCAAGTGCTGGAAAAAAATCTTCCAGCTCCCTAGACTGCAGACCACTCTCTTGATGTACTTGGTCTGACCTGACAATCTAATGGGAATGTCTAAGGTATGTCATGGGGTGGGGATGGAGGAGAAAGAAAGAAAGAAAGAAATGTGACAATTACATTTTTATTTCATGTAGAATCTGTAATAATAGCTGTAATCTAAAAGCTTTTAGGTCCAACTTTTTGTTTGATGGTTGGATTTTCACTGACACTTGTAAAGAAATAAGAAGAAATATAGCCTTCTTTGTGGTAATGGCTGCATAAAGAATAAAACTCTCAGACAATTTCTGCTCTTTTGGTGCTCAGGTCTTGGGTAAATTAGTTGTAACATCTTAGACCATTAGAATGATTATAGATGACTATAATATACAGTAATAGTAGACTTTGGATGATAAAACTCCTTGATAATGTTTAGTTATGTTCTAGTCTGATGTACCTAAAAGTAATTAAGGGAGTTACTGAGAAAAGACAGCAAATCATTTGAAAAGATACCTCTATTTCAATAAATCAGAGAGTGAGTTTTGACAAACATCAGTGTTCTTGAGACTTACTACAAAGTGGCTATCATAAGGAACTCAGACAAAACGTTCTTTAGTTGGCATTTTTCTTAGTAGAGGCTAATGGGCAGTTGAAGAACAACAGGTATCAGATGCTAAGGAAACCAAGCTATCTGAGAGTAGAGGAAATGAACATTTCAGCCCTTTGAGTGTCGTATTGAATGTGCTCCATTCATTAAGAAGTTCAAGGTCTAGTGATGAACTTTGGAAAGATAATCAATAAGATGGAACATGTGTTAATATATGGATCAAAAATGAGCATAGTTTTCTTCAGTTTTAGATACTATTTCTATAAAACTGTACTCTCTGTTTCTTCTATATAAGTGAAAAGTTTTAGCTGTTTTAAATGTGATATTACTTCCAAAGTAATACAAGGTACATGAACATTCTAGCTACACGGACAACATTAGTCAAAAACAAGGCTCCGGGAAGTGTTGGAATATCCTTTGAAATGCTGCAACAAGTGGATGAAGGCTGGGAAACACTCACTTGTCTATGTCAGGAAATTTGGAAGATAGCTACTTGATCAATGGTGAAGCAATTCACATCTATGCCCATTTCAAATAAAGGTGGCCCAACAGATTGCTCAAATTATAGAACAATATCTATATCAAATACAAGTACAATTTTACTGAAGGTCCTCCATCCACAATTGCAGGAATACATTGATGAGGCGCTGCAAGAGGTGCTGGCTATATTCAAAAGAGGAACAAGAAAGATCGCTGCTGACATCATATGGATCTTAGCTGAAAACAGACAACACCAGAAGGAGGTCTACTTGTGTTTTATTAACTATTCCAAGGAACTATTCTGGAACATTACACTAAGCTCATGCAGAATTTGTATATGGATCAAGAAGCAGTTGTGTGAAGGAATCAAGGAATTACTGCATGCTTTAAAATGACAAAAAGTGCATGACAAGGTTATATTTTATCATCATACTTATTCTATGTGCATGCTGAGCCAATATTTAGAGAAGCAGGACTATACGAAGAAGAGTGGGACATCAGACTAGGAGGAAGTCTTAATGACCTGCATTTTGCAGGTAACACAACCTTGCTTGTTGAAAGTGAGGAGGACTTGAAGCAGTTGCTAATGAAGATCCAGGAGTGCAGCGTTCAGTATGAATTCAAAATCAGTGTTAGCAAGACCCAAACAATATATAGACCCATTCTTAACATCATGGTGCATGGATGCAAAGTTGATGTCACAGATTCTGTCTTGGTTGGATCTATAATACATGTTCATGGAAGCAGCAGTCAGGAGTTCAAAAAACTTGCTGCACTGGGTAACTCCGCTGTACAAGATTTCCTTTAGATTAATAAAAGTAAGGTGTGACTCTGAAGTCTAAGGTTATCCTGACTTAAGTCATAATATTTTCAATTGCCTCATATGACTGTGAAAGTAGAACGTTGAATACAGAAGACTGAAAAATAGGTACATTTGAATTACGGCGCTGAAGAAGAATATTGAAAGTAGCATGAACTGCTTAAAGGCTATCCTCTTTTGTGTTGGAAGAAGAACAGCCAAACTGCTCCTCAGCGACAAGGATGGGGAGACTCTTTTTTCAAAAAAATAATTTTATTGAGGCCTCATACAACTCTTATCATAATCCATACATCCATCCATTGTATACATAACATATTTGTACATTTGTTGCCATCATCATTCTCAAAACATTTTCTTTCTACTTAAACCCTTGGTAGTAGCTCCTCATATTTCCTCTCCCAACCCTCTCCCTGCTCCCTCATAAACCCTTGATAATTTACAGATTATTATTATTTTGTCATATAGTACACTGTTTGATGTTTCCCATTACCCACTTCCTTGTTGTCTCTATTCCAGGGAGGAGGTTATATGTAGATCTGTGTAACTGGTCCCCCTTTTCTACCCCACCTTGCCTTAAAGTGACAAGATTTTAAGCAGGAAACCACTGACTGTGGGGGGGGGGGAGGGTCTTGATTAAAAATTTGGTCTATATGGAGCAACAAAAATTTTCATAGAACACAAAAATAGTATTGTGATATATTTATTTTAATTTTAAAATGCTGAGGGACATTGTTAAATTGAGAAAAAGTGGGATGTCTATTCACCTTACCTTCCCTCCATCCTCCCAGTATCTCCATTCTCACCACTTGTCCTGAAGGGATCATCTGTCCTGGATTTCCCATGTTTCTGATTCCAATCTTTAACAGTGTACATCCCATGGTCTAGCCATATTTGTAAGGTAGAATTGGGAGTGTGTGTGTAGGGGGGGGGGGAGCATTTAAGAACTGGAGGAAAGTTGCAAATTTCATATTTGCTGCACTGTACCCTGACTGGCTTGTGTTATCCCTGCAACCCTTCTGTAAAACGATATTGTTTCACCTATAGATGGGCTTTAGGTCCCCAATCTGTACTCCTCCTCATTTATAATGATATAATTTTTACTCCTTTGATGCCTGATACCTTCAATAGCTCATACCTTCAACAACACACAGGCTGGTGTGCTTCTTTCATGTGGACTTTGTTGTTTCTAAGCTAGATGGCTGCTTGTTTATCTTCAAGTCTTTAAAATCCCGGACACTATATCTTTTGATGGCCAGGCACCATTAGCTTTCTTCATCACATTGGGAGACTCTTTCTTATAGACCTTGACTTTGGACATGCTTTCAGGAGTGGTCAGTCTTTGGGAAAGTCATTATGTTTGGTAAAGTAGAAGGGCAGCAAAGATGAGGAAGCCCACAAGGTGATGGGTTCACACCTTGGCTGCAACCATGGTCACAGCATAAAATTAATTTGGAGGATGGTGCAGGACTGGATAATGTTTTGTTCCATTGTGCATAAATTTACTATGGGTCAAAATGACTAGATGACACCTAACAACCAAACTGAATGACTTCCAAACGTTCCTTATTATTTTCTAGAATCTTTTAAAGAACAAATTGATGAATGAAGCAGTAGCTAGTCCAAATGAACAGGGGTGGTCATATTTAAACATTATACCTTGGACTTGATATAGGTTATGTGTGGTTAATCCTACTATGTTTCATCCAACAGCTAATAGGCATGATACCTTGGAGACCACTCTGCTTGTGGACTGCTGCTCATTTTCCTCAAAGAAGAGGGTCTAAAGGTTAAGAATTCCTTGACAGTGTCAGGAATATAACAGGTCAGAGAAAATGGTGAACCCATTTTCATTTATACAGTTCTATGACTATTGTGTAAGGCAGAAGATAGGTTACTTACCCTAAATAATTGGAACTTGGCATCCCTTTTTGGCCAGGTTCATAATTTCTTTCTCTTTTTGGAGATTATGTTAGATTAGGTTCTCTAAAGAAACAAATTCAGTGAGAGAAATTTATATCAGGAAATGACTCCCACAATGTTAGAAGTGCATAAGACCATCCCAGTTCAAGTCAGAAGGTCAAATGTTTATCTGGAGGCTTCTTCTGCCTGACTCCAGGAACTGTGGGAACTGATGAAACAAGATGCAGGAAGACAGACCAGAAATTAAGGAGATGAATGAGGAAGCAAAAATAACAAAGCAAGAAGTTCCACAGACTTTTGACTTCAGAATCCAATGAATTCAAGATTGGCTAATGAGACAAGAGATCAGATTGCAAGCTGCAGAAGACCTGAGGCTTGGATGAGCTGGATGCAAGATATCTACTTACAAAGGAATTTAACTAAACACTAAGGAGACTTTCTTTCCATTGCAACAGAACTGTGTCTTGAGGAAAGGGATTGCTCTTCACCCCAATCCTCCCACAACTGCTTATATGCTCATAGGAGATCTCATCGAAGAGTGGATTACAATACATTGCATCATATCATGAGGGACAAACAAAGCACTCAAGAATCCTGACCTATGCAAGTTGATAGGATTATCAACTTCTCTTTTACAAAATAAAAAAGATAGTAACACAACGGTTATGATCATAGCAGTGAGGAAGCTTCCACATTCTCACTAAACTCATCAGAAAGCTGAGTTTTACGTCTTGCTTAAAAAGCATTGTTGTGGCTGCTGCTGCTGTTGTTGCATGTCATCAAATCTGTTCCATTCATGCAGGCACCAGAATTCTTCCACTCTGGGTACAATCGAATGAAGCATTGCCAGGTCCTACACCTTTCTCCCAGTTGTTAAATTTTAACCTATTTTTGTACCCACTGTGCTAATTCACCTCCCCGAGGGTCTTCCTCTTTTGCTGACCCACACTCAGTGTGGCAGATCTAGCCATGCCTTACCATCATCCGTCCTTCAGTTGAAGGCATCACCAGGGATCAGCTCTTATTCTCAGCACGTGTCTAATAACTCCCAGCGACATCTGCAGCCATCACCTCTTCACAATGGGAGCAGCACCTTCCTATCCTGAATGCAGTCACTCTTCCACTGTCAACAAAAGGATCAAATCTAGCAAATCATGGAGACACGGTCTGTTTTCTATAAATTTCCCTGGTTGAATCTACTGGTCATATTCTACCAGCGCTGGGCTTGAAATGGATTGATAAACCAGGTGTTGTTCATTGTGTAGATCTCAGGCTGCTGGAGGAAAGGAAGGATTTTCACTGTTTATTTATATTTGGCCTGCCCCCTGCAGGCAATTCATCAACTTGCACGGTTCTCTAAACTCACTAAGAAGAACATATGGTTAAGGTTTTCAAGATACCCACAGGGAGTGTCGACACAAATCTCATATTGAAACTTCTAAATGTCCGACAATATTATCACTAGGAACAGAAGCACTGACACAGGATGACCAGACAATTCTTCCCGCCCAGGCAGTACATATGATATTTAGAATAAGACGTTGTTAAAAGAGGTAAGCCCTGTGGGCAGTGAGCTTGTCCTCACAGTCTCCGTCGGGTCTGCCACTATTCCTCCTTTCGTGTTTCTTGGGTGCTGTGAAACCCCTTTCTCTGCCACTCTACATCTGTCACCCCCGCTTCCTCCAGGTTGTGACAATAGCTCATTTTTGAATAATACTCTCTTATAATAGAGGAGAAAGAAGCTATTGGGAATTCTGAGTGAATTCTAGGAATCTGGACCACTTGAAAAAAGTGGGCAAATGGCTCAAGGAAAACAGAAGTGACTAGTTCAGGCGGTTGCCCCAAGAAGCACTGGCTCTTCCAGTCCTCTGTGAGATAGCACTGTGCACAGCAGCCGAGAGCACCGCATTCAGAGAGCACATGGTATCAGAGAGCGCTGAGACATTTAGGCCTTCTGTCAAATAACAGAAAAAATGTTGGACGGTGTAAGATGAAAAAATACTAATAATTTATAAATTATCAAGGGAGGGGGAAACTAGAAGGGAGGTGAAAAATGAGAGGCTGATACCAAGGACTCAAGTAGAAGGCAACTGTTTTGAGAAGGATGAGGGCAACAAATGTACAAATGTGCTTGACACAACAGATATATGTAGGGATTGTGATAAGGGCTGTACAGGCCCCCAGTAAAATGATTTTTTTTAAGGAATGATGTTAAAGGTAACAGAGAAGAGGATTTTTTTTTATTAAACCTCTGTTATATATGAGGTATCATTTTTAAAAAACAGTGTAAAGGAAAATAAAAAAGAGACTTCAAAATTCTTGGTCTGGGTATTATCTCTGAGCATTTACAGCACACTTTTCCTGAAGAAAAGAGTCTATTGTTTCTTTTTCCTGCATCCATTTTGTTAAACAGCTAATTGAAACCATACATATCCCTTAATGCACCAAACCAATTATCCTTTCAAAATAATCTTTGCTTAAAGAAAAAAGGTGCAATTTCCTTGATCTCACAACCAATTACTTCTAGCCGTTTGTCCTCACGACATACAAATTTTCAGAATTTACAAGTACACAACACACAATGTATTTTTCTCTCAGCAGCTTGCCCTGGTAGTCTATTCTTTCTCTTTTTTTTAACATTTAATTCATTTATACACTTTCTTGCTAATAGTGTCCTTTTAGCATATGGTGGCAAAGAGCTTGCTGGATAAAGGTCTCTGACTCAAAGATCTACCCCTTGATAAGGAGAATGAATTAGGAGTGTGCAGCACAGGGCAGTCTTGTCACTGCTCAGCCTAAGCAGGGCTGACCCAGGAAGCAAACCATTCTCCCCTGTTTGCATCAAGAGAAATCTTAAAGTGCTGCATGAAGGAAACAAAGATAACCAAGTGATCCCCTTATTTATTATCATGTAATCATTCACTTGGTAATAAAAACTCAGAATATGTTTCAGTAAGTTATTGTAGAAAATGAAACATAACCTATAACAATTAAATTCCAAATTGGCAGTACCCCCCAATATCACCATCACTCCCATCTCAGGAACAATATCGCACGTATGACTACCAAAGGGAATCAGGCCATCCCCCAGAAGCCACTTTGTCATATTGCCATGGTGGTGAAAACTACAGCATGCTGCCAGTATGTCAAATATTGACAGGGCCACTCATATTGGAAAGGAATTAGTAGAACTTCCAAACCGAGATAGAGTAGGAAAAAAGGCCTACTACTTCTGCAAAATTAAACAGTGAAAATGCTGAATCCCTTTAGAATTGGGTCACATCTAGGTGGAGAACATGTGTCCTCTGGGCTGAAAGGTGTTCAAAACCATCAACGGCCACAGCAACGTACATGACACTTTTGATGGCTGTGAAGGTGATGCCAACTTTGTTTATAGTCCATATGAATTCTATTTAATGCAACATCTATCAAGGAAATGTAGTTATGAGATGCCATCAAGTAAGTTCCCAGTCAGAGACCATGTGTACAGCAGGGCTAAACCACTGTTTGCTCCACGGCATCCTTACGATGGCTGCTATGTTGGCGGCCATTGTTGTAGCCACTCTGTCGACCAGTCTCCTTGAGGAGCTTGCTCTTTTTGGTTTTCCTCTACTGAGCAGGATGCCCCTTTCCAGCATCAATCTCACTGGATACATGTCCAAGGTATCTGAATTGAAATAGTGCATGTTCTAAGGAACATGTGAATTTTACTCCTTCCTAAACAAAATTGCTTGTTCCTCTGGATGTCCATCGTAGTTCAAATGCATTCATTTGTCTTCCAGCTCCCTTACTTATTACCAAACTTTCACACGCACATGAAGCAATAGAAAAAGATTCTGCTTTGGGCCAAGCTCATCTTAGTCTTCAAAGAGATAGCTTTGAACTTCAACACTGTAAAGAAGCACTGAGCAACAGATTTGTCCAATGCAGTATAACATTTGATTCCTTGATTGCTGCTTTCATTAGCATTGACTGTGGGCCCAAGCAAAATGAAGTACTTGAGGATTCCATTTTCTTTTCATGGAATAACATGTATGTTAGTCCAATTGTGAAGAGTTTGCTTTTCTTTTCATTGAGCTGTAATCCACACTGAAGACTGAAATCATTGATCTTCCTGGGCAAGTGCTTTAAGTCCTCCTCATTTTCAGCTGGCAAGATGGCTTCATCTGCATAGGATGTTGGGGTTGGTTCTAGGTGCCATGCAGACACTTCCAACCTATAGAACACTATACACCATGAAAGGAAACCTGCCAGTCCGAGTCCACCCTCACAATCCTTCCTAATCTTAAACCCATGGTGGCAGCTATTGTGTTAATCCATCTGCTGAAGGGCCTTCCCCTTTGTATTAGTCTGGGTAAACTAGGAAAACAAGAAACTCATGTATCCATATCTATATAGATATGAGGGAGTTTGCTATAAACAGGTAAGTATATATTAAGACAACATCCCAACCCAGTGCTGTCCAAACCCATAAATCAACATCAACCCACGCACCCTACACCGATCTACAAAGTCCTCCTCAATCGCACAAACGCAGCAATGACATCAAATGCAGGAGGATTACAGACCAGTGAGCAGAAAGTCTTTGAATCCAGTAAGAGTGCAGGGATCTCAGCACTGGCAGGGCTCTTCACATGGCTGCTCCAGCACCCAGGGCTGCATCAGGGTAAGTCCCCATGGCTTCTCCTCAGGGATGACTCACAGGAAGTGAGCCTCGCCACCTAAGACAGCCACCCACTGATCCAATCACCAGAATGCAAGAGACAAGAAAACCAGAAAGGTGAGGCACACCGAGCCATTCCTCTCTCTCCCCTTCAATTAATCCCATATGTGTTTATCGGCCGGGTTGTCACAATAAACCTTACCTATCTCACCTTTTTTTGCTGCCCCTCTACTTTGCCCACAATGATGTCCTTCTCCAGCGACTGATCTCGCCTACTAACATCCCCAAAGGATGTAGCACTCAATCTCGCCATTCTTGCCTGTGTGGAGCTCAATGGTAGCACTTCTTCCAAGGTTGGGTTTTCCTGTTTGGAATTCATGATATTTTCAATATCTTTCTCCAACACCATATCTCCAACATGCACACATTCTTCTTTGGTCTTTATTTAATGTCCATCTCCCACAGGTACATGATGCAATTGAAAATACCAAGGCTTGTGTCAGATGCATCTTAGTCCTCAAAGTAACGTACTCCTTTTTCGATACAGAGCTTTTGTGTAGCAGTTAACCAGATGCAATATATCAAATGATCTTTCAATTGCTGCTTCCATTAGCATTCCCAGCAAGGTAGAATACTTGACAGCTTCCACCTTTTCTCCATTAACTGTGGTGTTATACATTAGCCCAGTATTACGTATTTAGGACTTCTTTACAGTTAGTTGTACTCCACACTCAAGGCAGTTGTCCTTTATCTACATCAGCAATTGCTTCAAGTCTCTCTACCATTTAGTAAACAAGATCATGTCCCCTACATATCTGCGGTGGTTAATAAGACTTCCTCCAATCCTAATGCCACATTCTTCTTCAAAAAGTCCATCTGCTCAGAAGATTTGCTCAGCACACAGAATTAATAAGTATTGTGAGAGGACACAATCCTGTCTCACATCTTTCTTAATTGTAAACCTGGCTCCCTTTGTACATCTATCTGTCTCTTGGTACATGTACAACTTCTACCCGAGCACTATGAAGTGTTCTGGAGTTCCTTTTCTTAAGGTTATCCATAGGTTTTTGTTGTTGTTGTTGTTTTTTAACGAATCGCAGCTAAAGGCCTTAGAATAATCGATAAAACAGAAATAAGCATCTTTCTGGTATTTTGCACTTTCAGCCAAGATCTACCTGATAGCAGAAGTGGTAGTCCTTGTTCCATGTCCTCTTCTACGTTGGGCCCAAACCTCTCAAAGCTGCCAGCAAATGTACTGCTGCAACCATTGTTGGGAGATATTCAATGAAATTTTTTCATGTCATTTCAGAGACATCGTTCTGTAATTTGAGCGTTCTGTTGGGTCACCTTTCTTTGGAATGGGTACAGATATAGATCTCTTTCAGTTAGCCGAGTAGTTGTCTCCCAAATTTCCTGACACAGGTGAATTAGTGGTTCCAGTGCTCCACCAGGTAGTTGAAGCATTTGAATTCGTATTCCATCATTCTTTGAGCTTTGTTCTGGCTAATGTTTACAGTGAAACTGTGAACTTCTTCTTTAAGCATCACTGGTTCTTGCTCATATGCTACATCCTGAAATGGTGGAATGTTCAATAGTTCTTTTTGGCCCAGTGACTCTCTTTTCTTTCAATCTTCTTTGGAAGATTCCTGAGTCATTCAATATTTTGTCGATAAAATCTTTCTTCTTTTTTAAACCAGGGGACATTTATTATTATTATTATTTGAGAAATGAAATGACTCTGAATACATTATTTTTCCTCATTAACCTAATAAAACATAGTCTTAATATTTTGTTTTGATTTAGGTGACAGATTACAGAGCAGATCATCAATTTTGCGTTCAATAATTTATATACATTTTGCTTCAACTCCTCCATTTCAATCATCTCCCTTTTAAAATAATTTTGGGGGACTTTACAGCTCTTATCAAATTCATACATACAGACATATCAAGCACTCTTGTCCATATGTTGCCACCATCATTTTCAAACTTTTTTTTCTACTTGAGTCTTCGGTATCAGCTAACCTCCCCCCTCCCTTCCCTCACTCGTGAACCCTTGATAACGTGCAAATTACTATTGTTTTCATGTCTTACACTGACCACTTTCTACCTTCACCCACTTTTCTGTTGTTTGTCTCTCTGTGATCTGTTCCCCTTGTGTGACCCCCACCTTCCCCTTCCCCGGCTGGTAAGGATACTTTCATTATTGGTCCTGAGGGGTTTATCTATCCCAGACTCCCTGTGTTGCAAACTCTTGTCTGTACCAGTGTACATTCTTTGTTCTAGCCCGATTTAAAAGGCAGAATCAGGGTCATGATAGTGGTAAAGAACTAGAGGAAAGTTGTATGCTTCACCTGACTGGCTCATTTCTTCCTTGTGACCCTTCTGTAAGGGGATTTCCTATTGTCTACAGATTGGCTTTGGGTCTCCATTCTGTGCTCCCCCACATTCACATTCATATGATCTTTTCATTCTGGGTCTTTGATGCTTGATACCTGATCCTAGTGACAACTCATGATCACATAGGGTGATGTGCTTCATCCATATGGGCTTTGTTGCTTCTCAGCCAGATGACTGCTTGTTTTTCTTCAAGTCTTTAAGACCCCAGAAGTGGTATCTTTTGATGGGAGTGCACCATCATCTCTCTTCACCACATTTGATTATGCACTCATTTTGTCTTCAGTGGTCATGTTGGAAAGGTGAATATTGGGTTACTAGAACAAAGCATTCTTGCATTGAGGGAATTCTTGAGTAGATGTTTAATGTTTCTCTACTAACTTAGCACTTAACTTATAAATATATGTACATAGAACTATTTCCCAATAATTATTTACAAATGGACTTATATATGTGCATTCCTATATTTAGATATCTGTAAATAGGTCTCTGCTTCCTAATTCTTTCCTCTACTTCCATTTAATTTTCTACTGTCCCACTATCATGTTTGACCTTCATTGGAGTTTCAGTAATTCCTCTCAACTACATGGCACTTAATCAAGCACCATCAGACATTCTACACCCTCCTAGCCATCAATTTTAGATCACTTGTTCCTTTTTCCCAGGGTTTGTTGAAACCTCACTTCCTTTCCCTTGCCTCCTCCTCTCCCATGTCCCCCCAGAACTGTCACTCCTGTTGTTTCTCCTACAGATTGTTTATCTAGCCTATCTTATCTAGATAGACATGCAATAAGCACAAATAAAACAAACAAAAATCAAAACAATAATAACAACAATAAAAAAGAAAAGCCTATAAATAGTTCCAGGTCTGTTTGATGACCTTTATGAGTGTTTTGTGGTAGAGTCTGATGGGGTGTAATGCCCTGGTCTCAAAGTCTATTTTTGGTATTCCTCAGGAACGTCATTGCTTTGCTCCCCTTGCTGTCTGTAGCATGCCCTTAGTGTTTCGCCCTGGTGTGGTGGGGACAGATCAGACTCAATTCCCACACTGTGTCTCCAGCGTTGTACCCTGAAGTGCTATAGGTTGGGTCTCATGGTGGGACAGGCCCTATGATCCTCTTTGTGCATTGTCTGCTCTGAGGAGGAATATCATCTTCAGGCTTTGTGGGCCAGAGCACATAAGAGCAAACAAAGAGGGAAGGAAGAGAGAATGGAATACATCTAGGACAATAGAATCTTTCAATGTTGCAATTTGAGGCTTGAATTTTCCCTTGGGTTCTTTTCCTTTTAGGTAAGCTGTGTTTTTCCCTTTTTGTTTTCTAATTCTAGATCTTTGCACATTTTATAATAACATTTCACTTTCTCTTCTTGAGCTTCCCTTTGAAATTTTCTATTCAGCTCTTTGCCTTTCTCCTTTCTTACATTTTCTTTAGCTTCTCTCTGAATAAGAGCACATTTCAGAGTCTTTTCTGATATACACTTTGATTTTTTCTTGCTTTTCTGTCTTTCAAATGACTTTTTGCTTTCCTCACAGATGATGATCTTGATGTCCTTCCACAGCTCATGCAGTCTTCTGTCATTAGTGCCCAATGTGTAAAAGTTGTTCTTGAAATTCAGGGGTGGTGAATTCAAAGTTGTGTTTGGACTCTTTTGGACTTGTTTTCATTTTCTTCAGCTTTATTTTGAACCGATATGTGAGCAATTGATGGTATGTTCCACAGTTAGCCTCCTGCCTGTTTTTAGCTGCTGATATTCAACTTCTCCCACATTTCCTCCCACAGCTATGCTCAACTAAATCCCTGTGATTCCATCTGTAAAAATCCACGTCTATAATCACCTTTAGAATTGTTGAAAAAAGATAGTTGCTAGGAATAACTCATTCGATTCACAAAATTCTGTTCTGTGATCTCTAGCTTTGTGCTATCACCAAGTCCATATTCAATAACTGTCACCTGCATACAGGAGTTGTTTATAAGCATTTTTCCAAATGAGTGTCCTGCTCTTCCTAATGGGCAGCTTCTCCGATGATTTGCTCAGCATGAAGATTAAATGAGTATGGTGAAAGGATATAATCCTAAAGCACACCTTTCCTGCCACCCGGTGTTTTCTTTTTCTTCTCATAAGACTATCTCTTGGTCCCTGCACATGTTGTACTTTAGGACAATGAACTTTTCTGCAATTCCCATTCTTTTCAATGTCATCTATAGTTTGTTACAATCCACATAGTCAAGTGAGTTTTCATCGCCTATAATTGAAGTAGACATCTTACTTGTGTTCTCTGATTTTAGTCAACATCCATTTAGCCTGGTCAATGATAATCCTTTTATGATTGACACAGTGGTTGCAACAGTGGGCTTAAAGATTATAGTGATCCTGAGGATGGAGTAGGACAAGCCAACGCTTTGTTCTGTTGGGCATACTCCTGTTATCAGTTGTGACTGAATGCATGACACCTAAGGGCGGGGGTGGGGGGGTGGGGGGAAGAAACAAATGTCTTGTTCTGAATTCTGTTTGAATTTTCAACCACTCCCTATTTCAACTGTTGTTGGATGATGTACAGTAAAATTGTACTTGAATATGATATTATTCAATGTAGTTTCTGCATTTGGGTAGATCACCTTTCTTAGGAATAGGAACAGATATGAAATTCGCTCAGCTAATTGACTAGGTTACAGTCTTCCCACAGACAGTGCCTCCCATGCTTCCTAAGCTTGTTGAAATATGTCCACTTGTATTCCCTTCATTGTGGGAGACTTGTTTTCTATTAATGCCTTTAAAAATGCATTCTTTTTATAAGCTAGCTCTTGAAATATTTGAATGTGATGAGTTCTTTTGGTACAGTGTTTCTGTTTATTCTTTCTGTCTTCTTTCAATGATTTCTGCGTCATCCAATATGGTTGCCCATAAACTCTTAAATTTGCAACTCAAGGCTTGGCTTTTTCTTCAAGTCTTCAATTCTTTCTTTGCTGAGTATCCTCTTCCTTTGTGCTTATCTAACTCCAGATATGTGGACATTTCATTATAATACTTTTCTCTGCCTTCTCAAGCTGCTCTGTGACATGCTTTATTCCGTTTTTAAAATAAAAACTTTTTATTAGCATATAATGCATCTATATTACAGTTCAATAATACAACCTTTTCTAAAGAGTTCATGATTAGAACCACAATTAAGTTTAGGATATTTCTTCTTCTGGGGATTTGCTGTTGATAGCTTTTCATTTCCCAACCCACCCTCAACTGAAAAGCTCAATAGCTTTGCTTCTTCCACATGATTATGGTTGACTCTAGTCTGGGGAGGCAGCTCTTCCCAGAAGTAATTTAAGTGTCTTCCAACCTGAGGATCTACATGTGGAACTATGCCTTACAATATTTCATAGATATTCATAATCATAAATTTTCCACAGACTAATCCCTCAAAATGGACAGCCTATCCCATTTTTGAGCACAATATCTGACAATGTTCCACTGCTATTAGTAAGCTTTTCAGGAGCTAATCTTTCAGAAGTGAGCAGCCTATTCATTCTTCACAGTTGTGTAGTTTCTGCTAATATGGTCTACTTGATCTCTAGGTTCCAATATTCTTTGCAATGACTTCACAGAAGTGAGAAAACATTCATGATTAAATGGTTTATTAATGAAGTTAACAAGTTGCAAAGCCAGTGAAAAATACTCGGGGTTGAATTGTTTACCAGGTCATGCTATAAAATTTATTTCAGTTCTGCTAATAAGTGTCCGAAGGGGCATACCATTTCACTGGAAGCCTCAACGGGACATATTAAGCTCAGGCTCTGGGGGTCAGCAAACCCAGCTCCTTGAATTAGGTACCCAGAAGCACCCCACTCCACAAACCAACCTCCTGAGCTATCAGTTTGACTTTCTCCATTGATTGGGAAATAGGTCCCTAACTCTCTTCCATGCTTTTGTTCCTGGTTCTACTGCTGCTCCTCTGATGCTAGAACTGTCTTCTGGATCCAGGAGGTTCCCTGCATAGGGATCTCAGTTCCAGAGAACACTTTCCAATCAAAGATATTGCTGGTAAGGAGATCCTTGTACCACCTTGTGTTAGGTTGGCTTGAACAGAGAAAGAAAGTCATTAATACCCATATATGTCTAAGAAAGCGCTTTATATCAAGAAATCATTGAATATCAAGAAAACATCCCAACCCAGTCTAAATCAACTCCATGCATTCTATAATAGTCCATAAATCCCTCTTCAGACTCGTGCAGCAACATGCAATGCTGTTAAATGTGGGATGACCACGGCTGGCAGGTGTATAGGCTTGTGGATACAATGGCGGTAGAAGCATCCAAGGCTCTGACCAGTCTCAGCGATGTCACTTGTCAACGAGAAGGTGAAGTGGAGAATGTGTGGTCCACCTCCACATTGAAAGAGAATAAGTTCCCAGAATGCTTATGGGAAGGGCTTGTCCACAAGGAGGCAACAGTAGACTGTGATCTGATTGACAGGCTAGACTCCACCCCTAAACTTATTGATCAAGTTGACATGGAATTATGTAGCTGCCACACTGATTTTCAGGGGACTCATTTTATATGTAGCAGGATGTTAGTGCAGGGAACCCTGTTCACCAGTAGTCACAGGTGAATCCTAGCAGTACCTTTCTTAACCTTTTCACCAGACACTTCCAGGGAAATGTCCTTCAGTGGCAGTTAGAGACTTTGGCTGAAACGGCCATCCTAAATGAGTCACTGTTCACTGTTCTGAGACTTATTCACCTTGGCTGGCCCTGTTAGTAATTAAAATGCAAAGAACATAGCTTTCAGTATCACAGTAACATACACGCAAGCACAGTGTGACAAACTGACAGACAGGTGGCGTAATAAGGATAATTGTCATTGCTAAACCATATTTTTCTTGGTAACTTGTTTTGAGTTAAGACCTTAATATTACTTGGCATATAATATAATATAGGCAAGTTATATTCCAATAGCTATTGTTTCAACTGAAAACACTAAATACCACACTAATGAATGACATTATTCACATAAATGTGATAGTTTACCACTGATTAAAATAAGCATCAATAGCACAATTAAAATCAAAATGTAATAAAATATTTTAAAAGAAAGTAACAATTACAATGAATCTCACAGACAACTAAACCAATGAACTATATGAATTGACTGGACATTCAAGGGGCAGATTGTGAAAAATTCCAGTCTAATTTCTACCCTCAGCATCATCAAGGTGTGTCCAGTGTATGATCTTCTCTTGAATTCTGCTTTTTCTAATCAGGTAAGACTCTTTGATCACCGTTGGAGATATGTTGATATTTTCTCATTGTAAAGCTATCTGAAGTAGAGAAAAGATGGGTGGGGGACATATTCCTAGAAAGGTTCAACGCACTGAGTTCAAGGCCTTCAGACAGCCTGGAGTTAATATCTCACACTTAAATGGATAATTGTCTATATCTTTTTGGAGTCGTGGTGACACAGTAGTTACATGGTTGGTAGTTCAAACCAACAGCAACTCCACAAAAGAAAAGCATGGTCTATTCTTCCATAAAGATTCAAAAGACAAAACAAAATCACTCACTGCTATCCCATCCATTGCAATTCACAGTTACTGCACAGGGGAGAGGAATGCTGCTCCTGAGGGTATCAGAAACGATACAGGAAAAGGAAGCCCCCATTTTTCTCCTCAGGTGAATGACTGGTGATTTCAAACTACTGACCTTGAAGTTAGCAGCCCAACCCATAAACGATGGGTCCCAAGCATTCTGTGCCTCAGAACAGACAGTGAAAAATCAAGTCAAATAAGTGGTCAAGGCTCACATATGGTACAGAAGTGGAATGCTAACAAAAACAATGAAACTCTAACTCTCACTACCGTTGTGTCCCTGCTGTGTCAAAATGACCCTTTGAATTTCCCCCAAACAGAAAATCTTTATGGAAGTAGAAAGGAAATGACCCAGTTTCCCTCTAGGACTCAGAGAGCAGAATTGTAGACAGAACGTGCCTTACAAACATCTCACATTCCAAGGCATTTGCTAGAGTAAGATTTTCACAGTGTTTTCAAAAGGTAAATGAAAGGCTATTATCTTGATCTTGTAGGAGAGGAGAGGAGAGGAGAGGGGAGGGGAGGGGAGAGGAGAGGAGAGGAGAGAGAGAGAGAGAGAGAACGAAGAAAGTTTCTAGGTTTTGTGTGTGACCTCACAGTCAGCTGCTGTCAAGAATCCAGTTGTGACTCCTGGCTGTGGGTGATTTCAGTTTGGGACCTTATCATTCCCATTTAGTGAAATCAAGCCAGAAAAGCACTGAAATAAATGTGACTCACTTACTCCGGAAGTCCACGATAAACACTTTTCTCTTTCCGCCCATGCAGATATGCTAAGTTTTCCTTAAAAGGAAAGGGAGAAATACTTAAAAGAATGAAAGAGAGAGGAAAGGGAAAAAAGAGAAGAAAAAACACTATAGTAACAGGTCACATTAAACCTCACAGGAAAAATAATGTCAGCTACTTCATATTCTTCTATTTGGATTCCTTCCTAATCACAGCCAAAGACACCCCAGGTAGCAAACTCTCTGCGTCTCTCCTACAAAATAATAGCAGCAATTTTTTTTTGTGGGAGGGGCGGTAAATGGAATCAAGGATCCTTTCATCTGAAGGAGAAATTTAAGTTGGGCCTAAGATATGGTATTGTCTCTGCCAGCAAAGAGGCACAGAAAAGACTAGGCTTATATAAAAAGGACACCGATATGGACTTGGAGGGGCTTGTGAAAAATTACGTCTCAGAAACTGGCAGGAGTAGTCCTACATTGTCCTGTAAAGTCAATGTTAGCCAGCATTGGTTTGGTGGTAATGAGTCTGATTTGGGTGACATTATTTAACTCAAGATCAAGTTATTTTTTACCAAAGTAGGACAGCTGGAGTTTTCTTTCTTTCTTTCTTTTTTTTTTTTTGTTGCTGTTACTATTATGCAATCAAACCATAGCATAGTGGGTAGAGAAAGAGATAAATAAAGATGAAAATCACAACTTCTTTAGAATGTAGTTTTGGGTCTGAAAGGGCGAAAACCAACTTTAAATTTAGTTCATTGTATAAGTAGAACCTTGATCACTTCTTTACGCATGACAGATGTCTGTCTGTAGCATGCATTATGTTCTATTTATAATATGATTCATGGGTGATATTGATCAAACACTGGATTAATTCACCCCTAATAAGATGACTAGAATCGCTCTTCTTTGGTGTAGTGTGTGACAGTCAAGTGTGATTTTGAGGGTCTTAAACAGCTCCTAGACTGGGAATTCCACACTTTACTTTTGGTGAGCTGAAGGGCAGGGGGGACTTCTTTAGATCTAACTGCCAGATTTCAGAAAAAAAAACAAAAAACAGATTTGATAGGCACACTAAGTGCTATGCAATGATAGACTTGGTCACATATAAAATGGAAAGCTCTACAGGACAAACTAATCAGAATTTTAAATAAATAGATGTTATTAAAGCCAAGAAAATATATCACATGTTTTCATTTATTATAGATTTTACATATCAAATTATTTCAATGTTTAAAATTTGTTTAAATCTGGATTCACACGTCATTTGGTGAGAATTGGGAAAAGCATAATATAGTGTATACTAGGCAATTTAAATATATTTTAAATTATTGTTGATTATGATAAAAGAGGGAAGTGATTTTTTTAAGCCTTACTTCTTATAGTTATGCACTGAAGTATTTGGGCAGAGAGGGCAGGGCTTCAAAAAAACTAAATTTTACCTATCCTAGGTTGGATTCTCTAGTGAAATAAAATCAGTCAAGTTTTTTACACACACACACACACACACATACACACACACGAATACAGAAAGAGAAGGATAGTACAAAGAAAAGCCTTACACAGTTGTAGAGGCTGATACATAAGATGTCAGGTTGCAGGCTTCTCCTGACTCACATAGTTGCAGGAACTGATGAAGATCTGCAGGCTGTTGGCCCCAGAGACATCTTAATACAAGCTCACTTAATACAAGACCACTGACAACTCCCATATTCTGCCAACAATATGGCAGGTCATTAGCTTAAGCCAAAAAAAAAATGGTGGTCTGATGAGAAGCCAGATACAGGTTCTAAGCAAAAGCAAGCAAGTCTGCGACAGCATCTACATATATTAGAAACAGGCCACACCTCCAAGAAAATTGTCCATCCTTAGATTGCATGTGCAAAACAGACTTCATAATAGAAACAACCCTGTCACAGCAATGCCCCTCTTTACAATTTCAAATAGAATCATGTCCACACTTATCCCAACCACATTTGTGCTTCCTTAGTCTTTTAAAGTGATATGTTGAGATAACTGGTTCAAAAAGTATGGAAAGCAGATTTATCACTTATTTTATATGCTTTACATTTTGTAAAGGAAGTTTTACTTTCAACATATTAAAGGTAGTATGTTCTCCTATTTGATATGGGGCTGAACAAAGATGACCCACAGTCAGGCAGTGAATAATCAAGTCACAGCCTAAAAATAAACCCATGTGTAAGTCAGGGCATCAGCTGTTGCCATGTTTTAGCAGCATTTCAGAAAAGGTTACACTACAGCACAACAAAAGAATTTCAAAAGTAATATTTTTACAATTTTCAGAAAGCATATTATGTAGTCTCATAAAGGCTGTGGTAGGAAAACTTTAACTAAACCAACAATAAATAAGCTAAAAGAGTCATTCTCTTTCCCGGAACCCAAAGATGGCAGGTGTGGATGCTTGAACAGGGGCACAGAGTATTCCATTCAAAAGAGACAGATCTGTTTTGCCACAATAATATTCAGAGAAAATGCTGATATCCACAAAATAATGATCCCCATTTTTAGAGGGAACAGTGCTACCTATATCTTTCAGTGTGCCTAGTTACTCAATTTCTGACACAATGACGTATTTGATTTGCTAGTATATTATTTAAGATCTTTCCATTTACCATCTATATTATAAAATGAACATTTTGAGGCTTCAGGGTTTTGTTACTTGGTTAATATTCTCATGAAAAAAAGTATTTCTTTACATCGTTTCAATGGATTATTACTTTGGTTAGATATATGCTTATATGCAAGCAATATAGAGCTGTTCTTATATTTATTTTGACCCAACATAAGAGACTGATGTTCTATATGTCAATTTAGTGCAGTTCTATGTATTTGCTTACTTACATTAAAAATATGTCTACTATCTTAATCTATGTGTTTGATTTTGTATATAGTTTGGATTTTCTCCTCTTTCTCTCTTCTTGATTTATTTTTAATTTAAATTTTTCTTTCATTGTTTTCTTCTGCTGTTTTAGAAACTACAAACTGAAATCCTATGTTTTAATAGGTGTCATTTTAGCTCTTGACTCTTTAAAAGGTGACATGTACTGAAAAGAACAAGACATCATTACATTTAGTAGTTTCCACATCGTGACATCCTTGTGCATAACAGAATGGCACATTGCCTGCTTCTTCTCCATCTTAATAACCTGTGTTATGTTTGAGCAAATTGTTCTGACTATTGCTTCAAAGTATCATGCTAGTGCTATTTCTTCCGTGACTGATTTGTTCATTCTTCTGGCAGCCCATGGTTTCTTCAATACTCTTCACCAACAACTCAATTCAACATATCATTTCTTCTTTTAAAATTGCCTATCTTCCATATCAATATCAGAGACTGACGAGGTCCTACATGGCTTGGGTCAAGTCAATCTTAACCATTAAGTGACATCTTTGCTTTTTAGAATTGTAAAGAGATCTTTTGGACCAGATTTGCACAAATATAATATATTATTAGATTTCCCGACTAGTGATTCCAACAATGTTGATGGTGAATTCAAGAATAGTACATTAAAACTCAACATCAGACAAGTCTTCAAAAAGATTGTAGAAAAAGATCCATTATCTTTTAATTCAATTTTCCATGGTTTTTGAAGCTCCCTTGTATTAGCAGTTACATTAATTATGAATGTATTCAAGACTCCTGTTGGGGAAATTATTGTTTTTCACGAATAATCTTTAAATCACAAAGAATTCAGAAATTTCATACAAATTTCAAAGGCAAAAATAGCTGAGACTGAAAGATGATTAGTCTGCATATTTATATTTTATGGTGCTATCCCTACATGATTTAATAATATGCATGTTTTCTATATAGTCTGCTTATAGATCCCATGTTTCTAAAATGTAGCCTTTAGCCATAAAACAAACAACACAAACATACAGGAGGAAAGTCAAAATATATTGCTACCAGGGTTTCAGTTCATACATGTGTTGAATTTATTTTAGACAAAATGTAATTACACATATCTCTGTCATCAATGTAAAGCAGATCCATGCAGATCAGTGGACAGTTAGCATAGTCATAAGTTTGTCTTATTCTCATTTCAAATGAGACTCATGCTTAGCCTATTAATCAGAGTGGCCTCAAATAAAAGGGGAAATGGCCTGAGAGGAGCGGGGACTTACTTCCAAGAGGATCTGCTGGGTCCGTGAAATTGCAGGCAGAGAGATTAGTGTTCCTGAGTCTGGGGGTTGCTTCCTTGGATTCCAAATGCGGAATTCGGATGGATTTCCACAAGGACACAGAATGCTCACAGCTCCAAGCTGTTGTTTGTCCAGAGTCTATCTCACGTCCATCACTGAACAACATCCTCACTCGTACAAGCTCCCAAGTGCCTTTTTCTTTTCTTTTTTCCCTCCACCACTATCTGGTGGTTGCTCCATAGGCCCAGGTGGTTCATAATTTTTGGCACCAATTCCTACATTTGATCTTTTGCTTGCCCTGTGTTTTTCCCTTTTATGATGATAAGAATGGTATTTTATTTATCAAGAATCTTCAGCAATAACATTTCGATGTAATTTTATTTCTGCCTATTTGACTTGCACCAAATTTTGTCCTCCAAAGTTTTCACCAATGTAGAAAGACTTCTAGTCAGTATTACTTCCAGTAAACAAGGCAATTATTTTACATGACATCGACGTATCGGACCACCCCTTTCCCACCACATCCTCCACAGACTCAAGGACACTGTCCGCCCTCAGAATTTGAATGCACGCCTCGTTGCACCTTTGACATGATCACCCAAATACAGAGCCTTTATTTATGACCTTTTCGTCTTCTGCTGTGCTTTCTTTCAAATACTTCTTGTTACAATGACTTCAAATGGACCTCTACCCTTTTCAACTGCCTTTTGTCCCCATCCATTCAAACATTCACTTTGGCTGTTATATTTTTATTACCTGGAAATTCCATTTGCTTTGATATTCTTCCTTCATATGCTCATGTTTTCATTTAAATCTTATGAACACTAATCATATGAATTATCGTTCATTTCCATGCAGTTGATTTTCACTCATAGTCACACGATAGAAAAAAGAAGAACTGTCCCACAGAGTTTCCAAGGCCTTCATTTTTGTGGGGAAGGTTACCACATATTTGTTCTAAGGGGGAGCTGACCGATTACAAAGCTGAATCTTAACCATGATGCCAACAAGATTCCTTCATATTTATGATAGCTCTCTCAATTTACACTTCTCTTAATTCTATCATCTATATCATTTCTGTATATATATTTCCATGATCGGATATTTTCCTGGTTTTGGAAATGTTCCTGCTATTGCACATATCTATTAATGCTTCTTGAGTCTCAGATGCAATTGATACATAGGTGAATGCTGGGTCATGTGAATCCCGAGACCTCTTTATAGAGCTCATATCATAATTTCTATGTTCTTCAATACTTGGCATAGTCAATTTTCAATCATTATTTTGGCCCTTCTGCCAAGTCTATACGTCTACATTAAGGTGATTTTAATTATAAAGAGTTGGCCTAATAATCCCAGGTCAGCAGTTTGAAACCACCAGCTGCTCATCAGGAAAAAGATGAGTCTCTCTGCTCGTGTGAAGAGTTAGAATCTCAGAAGCCTTCAGAGGCAGCCCTATCGCATTGCAATGAGACAGAAATGACCTCATAGCAATGAGTTTTTGTTTTTGAGGTCTCTGTGAGTTGGGTTGTCTATCCCAAGGTCAATGGTTCAAATTCTTTCATTGTTCTGTGGGGAAAAGATAAGAGTGTTCCCTCCTGTACAGGTATACCATCGCAGAAACATCACTGTGGGCTGCTATGAGCTAACATTGACCAGATGGCAGTGGGGTCTCCATGAGTAATACTGACGTTAACCTTCCTTTGACGTCCCTTTAACCATCCATGTATCAACTTTGGGGAATTGCCTCTTCAAATAATTTGTTCGTTTTAAAAAAAATAATTATCATTAATAACTTGCCCCTTTGTTAGTTTTGTATTCTTCAGTAAAAGAGAATAGGTGACATAAGTGCTTACTCCTTGAGTTGCTAATCTGAATTACGAGCCACTCTGAGGGAGAAAGTTGAGGTTTTCTATTCCTGTAAAGAATCACAGTCTCAAAAAATACATATTAATGATAAAAAAAGATTCACAGTCTCAGAAATTCACAGGAGCAATCCTCTCCTGTCCTACAGGATAAGCAGTGAGTTGAGATCCACTTGGTGGCAGTGAATTTGTTTTTTTGTTTTGTTTCATATGTATTCTGGAATCAGTTCATGAACAGATGTGTGTGTTGTATATGTTTATTTTATTCTTAGTCTTCATCTTTAAAAATCTATCCCTTGTCTTTTCATACTCTTAACATTTTTCAAAAAGTCAATACTTTAAATTTTAATAAAATTAAATTGATCGATTTCATACCTAGCTCAAGGTCAAATAGTAGTCCCATATTTTTATGACATTTATAATATATGTTTAATATTTAAATTTCCAGTGCATTTTGAGTTCATTTTTGTGTAAGGGGTAAAGTTGGGTCAAGATTCATGTTTGGTTTATCTATGTCTAATTTCATACCAATATCACAGTATATTATTAATCATTGATAGACTATTAAAGAAATTATCAACTATTGAATATCTCTTATATTCTACCATTACCATGTACTGATTTTACATAATATATCATTTTATCCTTTCAACAATCACAGGATGTATACATTATTCACATTTTTAGAAGAAATACTTGCATCCTCAATATTTGAATATGTTGGATCAAAATAATTTGATGATGTAACGATCAGTCAATTAAATACCTGAAGTCATGGAAAACGAAGACTTGAAGGGATTACAAAATATGCACTAAAGTATTCTGGTCCTATAGTCACATATCTTCATAGTCTAAGGATAACTTTAGGCTCTGGATCATGGGGTCATTTGAGAATTTTCTAAGAAGTTTATATGGAGCATACACCATGATAATTGACCCAGTACAAGCAATTAAATTTGTTGCCCACGTGATTCTTCATGACTCCTTAGTTTCTATCTCTTTAAGATTGATTTTACAAATTTACTCCAGGACATCCTACACATCATCCTTTCGTGTACACTTCTCACCCCAAGAGTACCAGGCTCATGGAAGCATCAAAGGCAGGGCTATCATCACACACTTCCTAATTGGCACTTTCTGCTTCTGTGGATATATAGTTTATCAGGCAAATTGGTGAGGAAGAAAGCCAAGACTGAGTGAAATGATGAAAGGCATCGGGAAGGAAAGCTAATTTGCAGCTAATTTCTAAAATATTGGCTAGAGATTTGTTCAGCTTGATAGGGACACCAGAGGGATTCAGGCATCACCAAGTCATTCTTCAGGGAAGATTAGAGATTCCTGGAAGCGTCGTCGTCTTCTTTTTTTTTTTGTCTTTTTCATTTTTGTCCCTATATTGCTGGAAGAGGGGAAACTGGATGAGCCATTAGCTATTTGTCTTGCTAGAGTTTGTCTTACTAATGGAAAGGATATGCAATAAGAGCCATAACTATGCACAATAACAAAGGTGGGATCATCGCATACTAGTGTTGTGACCTGCAAGCTGCTGGTCAAGTCCCCTTGGGGGCTACCTCTTCCTCCAGCTTGTTACCCATGAGAATCCCTAAGAAACAGCGAACTCAGCCATGAAAATATGATAATCTGCTTTTTTAATTGTAAAAGATCATGAACTGCTGAATCATTAAAGGAGGAAGAGGAGGAGGAGGAGGAAGCAACACCTTTCATGATGCCTCCCTCACAGTATGGAAATGTTCACTCTGTCCTTCTATCATCTGTTCCCCTACCTCTGCATTCACCTGCCTTCTTTGAGAACCCAAAAGGTGCTAGGTGAGTGTTCAAAATCAAGATGACATGTAGAGTGGAAAACCTGTTTAACATTGCCAGTACCGGGCCAACCTTCTCCAGTACCCCAGAGAAAACTAGTCTGCTCTTTTTGCACCAAAATATTCCCTATCTGAAGCCTCTGTGCCATTCTAAACCATTTCCTAAAAAGACAGAGCTATCAAAATGAACCCAGTCTGCACGGCTGTACTGCAAAACCCTCTGCAGAGGACTGGGAGGAGCTCGGACGTATTTCAGGCTGTGGGTAAAGCGCCAGCCAAGCCTTGGAGAGACAGCTTTGATGACATTGTTTTTCATTTCACAGAGGACAGCTCATGTTTCTCTCCTTAAATATACACAGCCAGCCACCAGAGATGGCAGCTGTCTAATTAAACCTGATAAAGCCTCCTTAAAAACGAGACTTGGGGAAACACATCCTGTCGATGGTAGAGCTGCCCAATTTTCCCTGGAACCCAGAGGGAGCTGTGTGCTGTTTGGGAGGGACAGAGCACGAGACCTGAGGGAGAGAAGGCATCCTTACTGGCACCATCAAGTTGTTGGTGTGAAATAACAGAACATACACAATTCATATTTAATGCAAACTAGATAACTTTACTTTATAAAACATTCAAGAGGATAACCTCATCTACCATTGAAAAAGCCACTGATGAAGTCTTTGATAATATACCAAATCCCTTCTTCAATTATAAAGATTTAATGGGAACAGTTTATTTTGCTCAACAGGGTTCTACAGGCATGTGCTCCTGGGACTTGATACCAGGCATGTGATCTTGAATGTCTCAAGTCTAGGAAGGGCTGTAGTCCCCTCCCCCATTTTCTCCCCTAAAACCAAGAAAGGTGATATTCATATAGGTTGTAAATAAAGGTCAAAACAAATACATATTTCTCCATTCTGATACTTTAAAAAATAAGGACAGCTTGGCTCCAAAATGTGTTCTTCATTGTTTCTCTATTATCAATTCTTTATACATATTAGGTATTGTTTCTAATGCTTCCTATCATCTTTGCTATAGGTCAGGGACCAGGCTGCAACTTATCCAATGATATGACATGACATGTAACATTCAATCTCTTTAATAATGATTCAAAAGAGAATCGTTAGATGTTCAGAGTTCATCTCTCGCCTAGGGAGCTGGTCTTTCTTCGGCATGTAAAGGAAAAGGTAGAGGACTTGGAAGTCTGAACTTCTCCAATTTAGGAGACCTTTAATTCCTGTGAGATGAGATTGCTACACTTCAGTGCAGACACATGTGCGAAACACAGGCGATATGAGAAAGCCATAACACGGATTTTTAATCATAGCTTACGTATTTTTATGAGCACCATTTATCTGATGGTTCAGAATTCAGCCACTTGCTAATAAAATATCAAGGACTGTAGCCTTAAGTATGGATTAGAACTCAGCATAAGGAAGATCAAAATCCTCACAACTGAACCACTAAGAAACATCCTGATAAATAGAGAAAAGGTTGAAATTTTCAAGGATCTGCTCTTACTTGAATCTACATGGAAGCAGCAGTCAAGAGGTCACAAGACATATTGCATTGAGTGAGTCTGTAGCATGAGACCTCTTTAGAACACTGACGAGCCAAGTAGTTATTCTGAGAACTAAAATGCACCCAATGTAAGCCATGAGGTTCTCCATGGCATCATCTGCATGTGAAAGTTAGACATTGAATAAGGAAGAGCATGGAAGAATAGATGCATTTAAATGGGCGTGCTGGAGAACATTGAAAGACTGCTAAAAGGAGAAACCAATCCGTACTGGAAGTATGGCCAGAATGTTCCTTTGAAGGCAAGGATGGCAAGACTTCATCTGATATACCTTGGACCTATTGTCAGGAGGAGCCAGTCCCTGGAGAAAGACACCATGTTTGGGAAAGAGGAGGGGTGGTGACAAAGCGGAAGATGCTTGATGAGAAGGATTAAACCTAGTGCTCCATCAATGGGCTCAGGTATAGGGACAATTCTGAGGATGATGCAGGACCCACAGTGTCTCGTTCTCCTGTGCTGGAGGTTGCCGTGACTCAGACCAGTCACAACGGCACATAACAACACCGCCAACCATCTGATGGACACTAGTAACGCAAATGAAAAGCATCCTTGTTGCAGTCACCATTGATGATACCTCTGGTCCTGGATGAGCTGTTTTGGCCTGTCTTATTCATGCCCTAACTAAATGTTGTCAATTCACTGATCAGCCTTCATCTCTTATTCTTCTCATTCTTACTGGTTCCACTGTCTTCTGAATTCCAGTTCCCCTCTGTCTATATCGGCTGATGTTACAACTCTAATTTTCTTCTTCCTCTTTACACAGCTCATTATTTCCTTATGAGCATATTATCTCTTTCATTTCTTTTTACCACTCACAGAATCTGACTTAGGGATTGTTAATTTTTAATTATTTGATAAAAAAAATTAATAAAATGTTCCTAGGGGCAAAGATTCAATAAATAATAATAATGACAGTATACCAGGTCCCACATTTTCTTGTACCAAGGGAGAGATTAACTAATATAAGGAAAAACATTCACACACACACACACACACAAGCATATGCACATGCCCAGACATGTATATAGCAGCAGAGATTAGGTCAATCTTCCTCAAATTATGTTCCCTTGACTCTAGGATATTTTTACATAAATATGAATGGTAATACATGCAAAAGGAATTTGAAATCAAATTAGTTCAGAAGAGGCTAGTTTGAACAAAATTTAAGAGGTTGTTTTACTGAAGAACTTGGCAGAACACTTAATAGCTAGAATACATGATGAAATTCTAGGAGGAGTCTATTGCAGACAGAGTTCCCCAAAGTATTTGACCATGGAAAATAATTTGGAGAAGAAAATGTGAGGCTGAAGTATATGCACTTAGAATTACTTAAAGGGTAACATATTTTAGAGTTTCTTTTACTGATTTCTACTTAATGCCCCTTAGAGTCGTTGATACTTTGGAATCAAAGTCTTAAACTGCTTATAATCAGTTCGTAATGAGACTAGTTGTGTAGAATGATGTGCGTAACTTGAAGTACTTTGGGGCAAGAAATGTGGTCAAAGAGTCGTGAGTTTAGAGATGTCTTAGAAATCATTTCTTCAAATTCCCCTTCCTTTCCTCAAGAGATTATTATATAAAGTTTTCATGGCTTTCAACCTAGATCAACACTGAAATACCAATGTTTGATGTTAAGCACAACCTCTTTTTGTTTTTTTATAAAGAACCTCTCATATTACCATAGCTTCTTTTACTTTCCAGGGAAAATCCATGCTTAGAATGTAGTAGAGTGTACCTCAGGTGCCCGTCTCACCGCTGCCTCACCTTTATCTGCACAGGACCTCTCACTTTTTAACAGACAGTAACACAGAGAATTATACACATAGCAGAAATGGGCTGCTATGTTTTCAAAATCCTGGAAACACAAAGATTCAATGGACCCTTTCAAATCCAAAACCAAGAAAATCATCCTGGAATTCACAAGCTTATAAGGAAAGATCACAATAGATACAGGAGGCTCTAAATGGGAATAAAGATGGAATTCAAAGAGAATGCAGTTTTTCCCACTAACTTTTTGCAACTTTCCTTACATAGGAAAGCAGGCAGGAAAGTTACATATATATATATATATATATATATATATATATATATATATAACTATAAATGTGTACAATGAGTCTTAAACAGCAGAAGCAAGGGTGTAACGTGATTGTTCACATGAGGGCAGACTTCTTGGCGTAGGCAGCATCTGAAATGATAATTATTAGCAGTTAAGCAAGCAAGGAATTGGCAAGAGAAAGGACGAATCCCAGGTAGAATTCCATGAAGGCAGACATTCTAGACAAAGGGATATGAGTTAACCAAATGGGAAATGGACCCGTAGCTTCCATCCAAAGAAATTACATTTTCTCTGAACCATGGAAAAATGCATACTTCTTAAATTCTTTTTTTCTCTCTATTTCCCTCCTCTGGTTCTTCGAGTAAGACTGAGTGGCATAAAAGTTCATTGTCGCCCAGTGCGTTGTCAAAAACGGACAAACCCAAACAAAACTGCAGGTACAATCATGATTTTTTGAGGTTACCAGGTACAGTATATTTTTTTTCTCTACACAGAGTTCAATCTCACCATACAAAATTAGAAAACTGAAATTGGGACCAAGAAGGAGTCAAGAGTGTGTGGATGGGACCCAGTCAGAAGTAGGATGGAGGAGTTAGTACAAGCTATGCTTCTTCCTATTGAATTAGCTGCAATGCTTACGTCACATAGTCCTAACCTTACACTCCTGCTTGTAGTGGCCAGTGAATAATTCGTTCTGAAATGTAGATGTTGTAAGCTGAATTCTTTGGGAAATCTAGTTTTTATTGAAGCCTCTTTTCTAGAGATTGTTTTTGATCACCATATGTGAGGAAGTTCAAGGAAAGAAGTTGGTTTATTCAGTAAAACTTGTCAGAGGACTCAGAACATTGTTTTCCAACCCCATAAAGAACTCACAGTAGCACGTCACATCTGTCCTTTGGATAAAGTGACCAGATTTTAAGCAGGACACCATTAACCAGAGAGGGGGCAGGGTTCTTGATTAAAAATTTGGTCTATATGGAGCAACAAAAATGTTCACAAAACGCAAAAATAGGATCGTAATATATTCATTTTACTTTTTAAATGCTGCTGGACGTTATTAAATTGTTAAAAAGTGGGACATCAGGTCAGCTTTCCTTTGGAGCCTCAATTTGTCAGACCATTCATTTATTCTTCTCCCTTGGAAGATGGCCACCCAAGAAGACACAGGGCCTTGTGTGAGATGGTTCTCTTCAGCAGAGTTAATCTAGGAAGGCTCTAAATGTTTATATGGGTTTCCCTAGGCCACACACCTCCTCTGACAAAACTGAAGGCTAACCTGTGACTGCCTTGAGTTAAAGTAAAACACTTCCAAAGCAGCAATGCAGTGGATGGGTGAGGGTTGTGTAGCATAATTACAGTAATCGATATCACTAAACTGTATACTTGAAGAAATTTTGAGTGGGCAAAAGGAATGCTACATAGTTTAAACAACAGATTCTTTAGAATATAATCCCAAAATGGGATCAGGAAAAAGAAACCTGGTGCAGGTCTGCATTGGAAAGAGGATGAAAGATGTATTAATGTAACTATTTCTATTAGGCTTCCTTGTTTTTAAATACACTAATGCACATCCCATATGTGGTTGTATTAGATAGTGGTGATAAACATGTGTGGTAGACAGTAAAAAGACCTTCATCTCTGATTCACAAAATAAAGATCTGAAAAGAAAGTCATTTTCCTGTGTTCCTTAGTGTATTTCAAAGATGATATAACCACCAGGACTTCTTGTGTCTCTTAAAATCCATGATAACTTTCACTCCTTCCTCCATTCTGATAAATTGGAATGCTTGCTGAGAGAGTCCATCCTCATCAAAGGGATTTGGGCAAATGGATCCAAATAATCCAATTCTTAGAGATTATGGTATTGCCAATGCCTGTACTGCTAGTCCCCAAATTCACAGCTCACCCTTTCGACATGTCCTTCTCATGTTCCCCTCTAAGGCACAATAATCCTCTAGTGGCCCTAATTTCTCCATCTTGTATCATAACCTTGGATAAAACATTTATTTGGAGCTAGGTTACTTTTTAACATAATTTGATGACCCAGATAATTTCTACAGTTCCTTCCAGGTTTGAAATGATGTCTGTGAATATAGATGCTTTCTGTTAATAATGTCTAAAGCCTATTCTTCGGGACTTTAAAGTAATGCTTCTCAAGTACTGTCAATGAGAAGTGGTTTTTTTTCTTTTCATTTTGTGAAGTGCTAGGTCCTGGTTGTATGTTGCTACTGAACTCAGGGCGTCTCTCCCATTAATTTCAATTTTTGCATATTATAATATTCTTTTTTATTGGTGCTTTAATTTGTTTCCAAAAGTGCAAAAATCAAGTTGAAAGAGTACATTAGAGGAAGTTTCATGAAATCTAACTCCCTTAAGTACCCTTAAATCTTGGCTTTTCAAGCTTGCCTGGGACCAGACTGACCAAGCTAAGATAGCCACACATTTAGAATATAAATTATTAATGTTGTTTCAGAGAGAATTGCAGGGACCATCCAGTCAACAAATTAATATACAAATAAGGAAACTGAGTTCCAAATATAGAAAGCATAACTTACATACAACAGAACCAAAAAACAATGGTGTGAGGGTAATTTTCAAATTATTCTCTGCAAATATGATTTAATTTTAATTATCATTCAGGCAATAATTTGGGAAGAGAAAAAGTAAGGGATGGCACTCATCAAAAGAATTTTATTGTACTCTGGAGTATCTCCATGGGCTTCCACCAACTAGATCTTTAACTTGCCAGAGAATCTGGGAAGATGGGAAGCAACCGTCTCAGTTAACAAAAGCCTTGGGTGCTCCCAAGCCATGAGGTCTGCATATAGAGGGAGCAGCTAGAAAGGACTAGCCCACCACGGTAACACTGGAGACTAAATTCATTAATCCAACCTGCCATCCTTGGAAGTAAAATAACAATATACCATTCCCATGTTCTGGAAGTAGAGACTCAAGATGTGTGTTTTCTCCTTCTCAATTAGCTGTCTCCTCCAGCCAGCCTTCCAGTGTCCTCAGAAGATCTGATCTTTGCATCAAGCTGGAAAAGAGGGCTTACATACCTTAGATAACTTAGAAAGTGCTTAGATACAAAGATACCTTCTGCCACTGAGACCAAGGCCCCCCAAGAAGTACCTTCTTTCCCACACCCAACATTCACTCAGTTGTCAAGAGAATATGGTGGCAAGTTAATTTTCATTGAACTGATATTGAACCCACATAGCATGATGCACCCCTTCTCTAGAGGGATTTGTTTACCATCAGCACATACCAGGGAGTTTAATTTGTACATGGGAGGCACTGGCCTCTCACATGGGACGTTCAGCACAGGGGGAATAAGGTAGAAAGAAATTGATTTTGACAGGGAGGAGTCTCACGAGAGCTTCTTTATTTGAAACTGAACCTACTTCAGCGGGGCAGAGGGCCACGCCTGCCTGCTGTTGAGTGCTTAGAAAATACTAGTGAATTTTTATAAATTGAACTTTTACTTTCTCTAGTCTGCATTGATACCAATCTTTGGAAATAGCTGGAATGCAGCCATCATAGATGACCTGCCCCGAATGGATCATGGGATCATTTCTCTGCTTTGAAACTCACGGGAGCTCAGTGTTTTTCTTTTCATTTCCAGTTTCCTTGAAGATATTTATATATGAAACAAACAAGAGTAAAAATATACTTGAGTCCTTATTTGTGCAAAATACCCACAAAATTAGGGCGAAACCCAACACCGAGGCATTCTCTGCCTCCCCCGCCTCACTGTCCATCAAAACACAAAGCCTCTGGCTGAGCAAGGGAGTCGCACATTTATATCCCCATGCCATTTAGGAAAATTGAAGACTGGAAGCTCTGTACACAAGGAAAACCAGTGATTAGAGACAATGAGATTCAGCCCAAAGAAAAAACAGTGATATTATTAAAGAGACACTGACAAGTCCTACAGACCCCAAATATAGACTAGACCCAAAGCGTCACATGTTAGAATTCATTACAAATACGAGTGTGGGTCTCTTTTCACATCGATAGAAACATGTTTTCCCCACAATCATGTATTGTGTCAAAAAAATTTTTGGAGCTCACATGCTTGAAATATAATGTTAAATTTTTCTCAAATGCCATCTACTTGAAGTCAGGAAGGTGATGGCAGTGAAAATCTCACTCTCTACCAGCAAGTGGATCCAGGCAATGGATTTCACACTGAGACCACTTTCCTGAACTTGTGCACGTGACTGTTTTCCAGGCAGCACCACGGGAAGGATTACCTCAGGTTTGTGATACAAGGCCATAACACCAATGCATACAGTTTCAACAGACATTAGCTAGGACCTTGCTCTTTCTGGTTTCCATTAGATGAGGGCTGAAGGTACAAGTGTGAAGGGTTCGGTGTTAATGGAAAAGTTGGTCGTTTTAACCCTTCTGGTGAGTCAGTGGGAGAGATACCTGGGGGCTGTTCCTACAAAGTTCACAGGCTAGAAAACCTTAGCAGCAATTCTTCTCGGTCACATGGGTCTACTATGAGGTCAGAATCACCCCAAACCGAAAGAGCTTTGTTGGTTCCAGTCTAACTCATGGCAACCATATGCATAGCAAATAAAGGGCTGCCCAGTCTGACATCAACTTCCTGGTGGTCAGCATGTTTGATTGCTTTGTTGTAGCTGTTGTGCCGTAATGTTCCATCGAAGAGTCTGATCTTCCAGCATTATTTTGGATAATGCTGGGAAGTTTCTTCCAAAACACTCCCAGAAGAGTTTTCTCCATAACATTTTGAACCCTTCTAATCCGTTGTGATCCCTAAGGTTTTCATTAGTATTTCAAGCTCAATTGTCAAACCTTTCTTCCTAGTCTCTTATTCTGGATGTTTTGCTGAAATCCGTCCACCACTGGTGACCATGCTTTGAAATATCAATAACTTACCTTCCAGTGCCATCGCCATATACAAGCCACCACAGTAAAGCAAACTGACAGATGATGAAGTTATTGTTTTATAGTATAGCTCTGACTAGATAAGTTCAAGAATAGTAGCTATTTCATTTCAAAAATATGTTTGATATTGGACCAAAAAGGGGGCATACCTCTGAAATCAGGGGATCACTAGAACCTGAGATGGAAATGAACTGGGTTGAAAAAGGCATAATGTCAAGATTAGTTCTAAAGTAAGATAAGCAATATCGGCCGGAAGGACAAGCAATTGTGCAATAGAACCAAGTAAATGGAAAACAGAGGATAACCCAGAAATAGAATCCCTGAAAACTGGTAACTCCTGGAGGAATGATTTCTGAGTGGGAAAATATTCTTCTGGTTGTGCACAGGAGTGACAGGATGGATGTGCCAATAATCAGTAAAACATGGGTAGACTTCTTGCTGGCAGGGCTGGTAAAGTGCTGTAGGCTACTGGCAGTTCCCCAAAGGCTTATTGATTAGTGAATGACTTATATGGATTCTGACAGAGAAGCAGATTTGGATAAGACAGCATTCTTTCCCAGAAGATGCAAATTTATGCACAATATAAGGTTGGGCATAAAAGAAATGCACATTATGGAGATATATGTGTCGTATGTACATATGTACACACATGTATGTACATATGTACATACAACACATATATAGGAGTAATTATCATGCTGGTGGAGAGAAAAATGGTGACAGCTAACAGACATCAGTCACTGGGTGATTACTACTTCTCTTCTAATGCTATAAATGCCAACAACTCTTTAAATGTAGTAGTATTGCCTCTATTTTACTCATGAGTAAACAGACTCAGACAGGTAGGGTAACTTATCAATAGATAAAAATGGTGAAAGAAGGAATTACAGGTGAAGAGAAGACCATGGGCATAGGGAAGAAAGAGGAAAATAAGTCCTTTAGTCAACAAAATTTAAGTGTCTGGGGGGCACATAGCATCTTTTAAGGATGAGGGGTTGTGTTAGTCCAGGTAGACCGGAGAAACAAATTCATAAACAAGCATATGTATATAAGGGAGAAGTTTATAACCCAGTCCAGTCCAAGTCACTAAGTCCAATATTAGCCCATATGTCTGATATCAATCCATAGGTCTTTTCAGACTCACAAAGTACATGCAATGATGCTAGGATAATCACCGGCCAGTGGGTGAAGAGTCTTGTGTATCCAGTGGTGGTAGAAGCATCTCAGCTCTGACAGGGGTATCTCCATGTCTTCCCAAACATCTCAGCCCTAGCAGGAATCTCCCTCCATGTGACTTCTCTGGCCCCAGAGGTCTGGTTCCATTAGGGTAGGCCCTTGTGGCTTCTCCTCCAGGATGGCAATCTGGCTTGTCCGTAGAACATCTCCAAGAGGCTGAGTCCATAGTTTCTCACCTCCATGGGGGGAAAATCACAAGATTTCCCAGAATTCTCAGAGAAAGCCATGCCCACACAAATGTCTCCTTGGCTATCTCCAAATTGACAGGCTAGACTCCACCCCTACACTGCCAATCATGAAACTGATATGAGTGTATAACTGCCACAGGGACAATTCTGGGAAAAGTTAATAATGACTGTGCATAGGCTGGCCATAGTTAATGTCACTGAATTGTACCTCAAAAAAAATTCTCAACAGGCCAAATATTTTGCTGTAGGCATACTTACATGATTTAAAAAATGTGCTTGGCCTATTTTGACTGTTGATTATACCAAGATTGGGGAGAAATGAGGCTGGACAGACAGAAGGAAACCTTGAACCCCAGATTTCCTGCTGATGGGAATTGAAACTCCTTAATGCAAAGCTTCACTTTGAGGCACTTGATAAGGTGGCAAGAGAAGATAAAATTTGTATCATAGTGTTAGAAGAGAGTTGTAAAGAGCTGAGAGGTTATTGAAAAAAAGATGTGTCATCATAATAGCAATATTTCCCAGTTATCCTTGAAACCTCTTAAAGCAAAAAAAGAAAAGAAAAAAAAACCTTAAAATAACTTAAACTGTTGGCAGGACTTCTGCCAAGTGTTTCTGACCTTCTTGGCAAGGTCTGGGAAGGACACGGATGAGCAGAGAAAGCTTTTGGTCAGGTTACGCTTTCATTGCTTGTCAGATCTCAAGTGTGAAAATGGAAAATCCCACCTCTATCCTCTGCCAGGATGCTTTTCTCTTGCATGGGCTAAAAACTTGACCTTGGGGGAGGTGGGAAGAACTGATGAACTTCTCTTGTATTTCCACCCTCATTACTGATCCCTACCTTTCCCTAGTTAGTCAGAGTCAACATTGCGTCTCATCTGGTAAGGAAATTGAAGAGCTCCAATGTAGTGCTGTACAGAAAGAAGGGGACAAATTGCAAGAAATTCAATTGAGGTGGAAGAGTGAGAATGATGAGCACTGTGAAAGCAGAGATGATGGTCTAGACAGAAAATCCTTCCATCTAGTTCAGCTAAAGGTCTGTTCTTCTTATGAGATGTTCCCTGAGGCTTGATTTTACATATGAAAGGTAAATCACATGAAAGGAAGTGCCCTGTATTATATATTTTCCTGTGGTAAAGAGTCTGATCTATTAGCAAACCCCGAAGATTTGATGATCTATTACACGTGGTTAGTATGTTGTTGTTACTATTACTAGTAATAATAATGTGAGAATGACTTAAGACAATTTGCAAAAATGTAAGCTTATACCCAACTCCACCCTATGAAGATGATTATAATGTATAGTGATCCTATAGGACAGATTAAGACTGGGCTGTGAGATTCCATGGATGTAAATTTTTACAGAAGAATACTACCACATCTTTTCCTACTGAGTTGCTTGTGAGTTCAAATAAATTACATACATAATTAAAATTATGTAATGAAAAGTAATCATGTATGGCTTATTTTATATATTTTATTATATATTTGTTTATTTTATATATATTTATTATATATAATATATATTTATTATATATTTCATTACCATTTTTACCAACACACATTCATTCTTCCAAAAAATTTTTATTAAATAAGTTGTCAGGGAATCTTCTGAAATAAGTCATACAGCAATGAACAATATAAACAAAGTCTCTGCCTCAGTGATCTCAGTTAATCACCTCCTGATTCTCTAAATAAGCACTATCATTCTCATGTTCTAAAAGAGACTGAAATTCTGAGAGATTCCATGATTTTCCCTAGATCACTATTCATAAGTAGAAAATTCAGTACTTTGGATTCCATGATCCCATTTAGGCCTCCGGCGTGTGGTTCCCATGTAAAGGAGATGAAGAAAGAACCAGCAGATCACAAGTGTCCTTCCAAATATGTCTTTGAGGACAGAGAGGTACACTAGACCAATGTCTATAGGAGACAGACACTTGGGAGATGGTGATAAATAAATGCAGCTGACAGGACAGAGATCGGAGGAGATTATTTTCAAGATCTCATTATGTAACTGGCAATTTGAGTAGAGACCCCACTTGGCTGCCTTATAGTTCATACATGAGCTGCTGGTCTTTATCAGTGTATATGTTTGTTTGCCACAGGTATTTCTTCACTATAGGCCAACCAACAGAAACATTAATAACTGTTTAATTAATTCCTCTAAAATCAGGGGAAATTCTATTTTTTTAGCCTGAGGAGTAGAAAATGTCTTCTCAGAATTAATAGAGCTGTGTTGCGCTACATAACTTCTTTCTAGAAATACAGAGTCAAAGCTATAAGGGCCTGTGGTGATGAGATTTTATGTCAAGTGGAATTATCTGGGTGGTGGTGGCGGTGGAGTTCAACTATCAATCTTGTCATAAACTGATGATTCCTCCTAGAGGGCTGGCATTTTGTAGAAAACCGGGAACCGAATGGGACACTCTCTTGCCCTTCAACTTCGTGTCTGCAGGGTTTCTGTATCTGCTTGCTCTGGCAGCCCCCATGTCGGATCACCACCCTGAGAGGTCTCATACCCTGCCCTGTTGCCATTGTCCTTGGATCCACTAGATTGTATTCTCACTGGTCTGTGATCTCCTCGCTTCTATCTTCGACTGTGTCGCCTACAGCTACAGGACTCCAAAAAAGGGGACTCTGGTTCACATCACACTCATGGACTTGAGTGGGACAGGGCTGGGAGGGTTTTTTGACAGACACCAAAAGCCAAAGTCTTCTTAGTCACATGGAGCTGATTAGTCGTGTTTGGAAGACAAGCCCTTTAGTCTTCTTTCTCTCCATCCAGATTTCTTCCCTTGTTCCAACAGAGTCTTAAAAAAGGGAAACAATGAAAGTGATGCCATCCTGGAATTACAGTGGTTTTTTTTTTCCAATTTGTTCACTTTGTTTCCTCCAACCCTTAATAGTTACAGAACAAAATCAGAGAACCATAGTGATGAAAGAGAAATAATTTTGTGAAGTCACAACCTGTAGCTTTCATACAACTTGGTTTCCACCACTTTTTATGCATCCTGTGCCCAAATGGATGCAAAGAACTTGAGTCCATTTAACCTGTGACATCCATTGAATTCTAGGTGAGGAGGAAATTAAAGATTATAGATATATCAAAGTTTGGGGCTGTATTAAGATTACTACACCTGGAGCTGGAAGACTTGAGATAACATCTGATCATAGAGTGTCATGTAGCCTTAATTTACTGAGCTGTAAAGTGGGATTTAAGCAAACTACTGGTTTCCTTTCAAAGTGGAATATTCCGTGAGCCTAAAACTCTTATAAAATGGCTAGATCCTTGAGAATTCCAAAGCAGATGGCCCAACTGTTGTGTCCCAAATCTGACAGCCTCTTGGTTACCCAATTACACCCTAGAAATATTCACTGCTTGCAATGGTGCAGGGGAAAGCACTCACGAGGTGTGTGGGAGCCACCTCCCTCTGCAGTTCCCAGCTTTTTCACACTGATAGTCCTTGCTACTCTGAGCAGTCATGTCGACAGAGTCCAGGAGAAAGAGTATTAGCTTCTGATCCAGGATTATGGCACAGGAACCCTACCGGTACTGTGAGTTTATTATTTCCATATAAAGGTGACAGAAGATTTCTCACATATTTGGATACTTCCCATGTGAAATTATCACTATTGCTTGAACTATGGAAATCAAAATGTGGCCAGACCAACATTGAACACTGGATATCACCTTGGTCTTTCTGCTATGAGCTTAGGGGTTCTACATTGATTCCTCTATTCACCTAATGAGCATTATCTAACTGTGTTAGTCTGGGTAGACTAGAGAAACAAATGCATAGACTCGCATTTGGATATAAGGAAAAGGTTTATATACAAGATGAATGTGACATTGAGAAAGCATCCCAGCCCACTCCAGTTCAAAGTCATAAGTCCAGTATTAGCCCATATGCTTGATATCAGTCTATAAAATCTCCTTCTGACTCACAAAGTCACAGGCCAGTGGGTTCAGAGTCCTGGTGCCGGCAGGGGTCTCCCTATGGCTCCTCGCTTCCAGGGCTCAGGGTCCATCAACAGCATCCAGTGGTGGCAGAAGCAACTCAGTGCTGGCAGGGGTCTCCAAGTGGCCTCTCCAACTTCAAAGGTCTCGTCCCATCAAAGCAAGGCCATGTGGCTTCTCCTCCGGCTCCTGGGACACTGCCATCTTGTCTTAGCCGTAGTTCATTGTCTCTGAGACTAACTCCCAACAATTAGGGAGAGATAGCTTTTCATCTCCATGAGGGAAATATCACGAGATTTCCCAGAATTCTCAGGAGAAAGCGATGCCTACCCAGAGGCCTCATTGGCTACTCAATGGATAGCTCCAGATTAACAAGCTACACTCCACCTCTACATCTCTATCATGAAATTAAATGACTACCACACTAACTTTAATTCCAATGTATTTAGTTATAAAATACGTAAATTTGGTCTGAGCCTTGTAGCATAGTGGTTGAGTGTGGGACTCCGGCCCACGGGTTTGGCAGTTCAAATCCAGTGGCAGCTCTCCAGAAGCAAGGTTGGATAGCTCCCACGACCATCAGAGGTCAGTGATGGCCCCCAAAAAGTAAAATAAAATAAAAATATGTAAATTAATTCTGATCTGTTAAACCTAATAAGGTGATGAAAATCATTTACGATGAAAGAGGTCTTTTCCTGCTGAAAAGGGGGTTCTCCTATTTATTATGACAACATAATTGTAAAACTAATTTTCAGACCAATTTTTTTTAATTCTAAGATTATGAAATTCTTTGGTTTAAACAGATATCAAAGAGTTTTGTCCACCTCCAGACCAATGACTGCAAATAGGTTATTCTTAATGCTTTCTTCATATATGTCTTTGTATCTATAAGTATATATATATATCATCATGATCATCCTTAGTTGCTCAAGTTTTCATTTCATATTTCTCCTTAAAGCTACTAGAAATCATTCTTCCTGAAAATCTACCCTCTTTAATAGCCTCCTGGTATGGAAAACTTTAATTTACTTAATTAGAATGATTTAATAATTACATATAAGACCATATTAGTTTTATATTTCCTTTGACACTTTACTGGATTCCATAGCATGTTAGGTAATACTGGTTGGACATTATCATTGTGTATATTTTGGTTTCCAAGTCAAACACTAAATCCTCTGTGACTTTTCCCATTTATGTCACTGCATGGATTGAAATATTAGTTTAAAGGTGGAAATTTACCACAGTCTTTAATAAAATTATTTCAGAAATAACTTGCTAAAACCATTAATGTGATTGGAAATTTGTTTTTGTACAGGTAGAAAAAATCCATTGTGACTAGGAAAAAATAAACTGGAATTTCAAATAATCTCCATGTCCTTCAGACTTTGAAGGGGCAATACTAAACCATTTATCTAAAGCAGTGGTTCTCAACCTTCCTAATTCTGTGACCCTTTAATATAGTTTCTTATGTTATGGTGACCCCAATCATAAAATTATTCCCATTCCTACTTCATAAATATAATTTTGCTACTGTTATGAATCATAATGTATATATCTGATATGAAGGATGTACTTTAATTGCTACAAATTGAGTATAATGAAAGCATAATGGTTAATCACAAAACAATATGTAGCTATATATTGTGAAATGTGTATTTATAATTGTAAATAAATGAAATTTTCTCTTGAATCATGGAGTTGCTTGGGGAACAGTCTTACTATAACAACAGTGAACTACATTCTATGACAGTATGCTTAAAAAGCCAACTCCAGTTGAGATAGCTTAATTCTCACCAAATAAGTAATTCCCAGGGCAGTCTTTGCAAGAGCACATGACGATTACCTTCTACAACAAGTTTCCTTCTGTGTTTAGACTGGACGACTTGTTGGAAAACAGCTGGAAAATCCTGTTTCACAAAGCTCTGATGTTGGAAACTGTAAAAGATGCAACACATTCTCAGGACAGGAGATGCCTGCAAAGAAACACTTGATTCAGAATTTTGTAACTGGCATTGTAGAGAAATCAGTTCTCGCTGCATCGCTGTTAATAAGTTCAGTGAACTCCTCGTGTGCGGTCTCAAGAACATCTTCAACTTTGACTGTGAATGGACTCTGACAAGTGCAAATGGGTGTCAGGTAGATTTGGAGACTATGATGAAATTTCATCTGCAAGCACATGCAAGTGTTCTTTCACAGAAATTATCATCATAATCCTTTTGTCTGGTTCAATGTCATTTCCTCAAAGAACGCGGATCAGGGAGAAAACACGTTCGTTTTAAGTGCATTCATTTTTTTTTTTTTTTTGCCAAAGATGAAGTTTCATTTGGAATGATCAGATCTCTTTAGGCAAATTGAGGCATGTTGCATTTGTTTCTTGCGATGATAAATTTAACTCGATCAGGATGGCAAAGATGTCAGCCAAGTAAACTATTTTCTGCAGTTCACTTTTAATGCTGAAAAGTGCTTTGAACTGTGGTCTTTCTGATTAAAAAAAAAAACATTTTGAGTTAATCACAAAACTCAAAAGCACGCTTTAAAACTTTTCTTCTCGACAACCCTCTCACTTAAGTGTGAAATAGCAAGCATTATTCGGCACATCGAACTAGCTTCACAGTTACAAAAACAGTCAACTGTTCAAAGTGCTCACCTTTACAAAATCATGACTCTTTCCGTGACTTCTTTTTTTGTTGTTGTTGTTTTTGTTTTTTGGGGGTATCACTGCTCTCCGGTGGTGGGAGTAGGAGGCCCAGCCCCACTGCTGGAATCGAACCTCCGTCCCAGTGGGCTGCAGTCCCGCGCACAACCACTATGCCACCGGGGCTCAGCCCTCCATGACTTCTTATAACTCTTTTTATTTACTTTTTTTTTATTAAATAATGTTATTGGGGGCTCATACATCATTTTTACAATACATAAATAAACATACAGTGCCAGGCACCTTCTCATGTCCACTGCTATTATCGTTCTCCAATCATCCGCCTTTTCCGTTGAGACCTTAGTATTGGCTTTTCCATCTCTTCCCCTCTTCCCCTGCTCTCTCCTTCCCACCAACCCTCAATATTTTATAAATTATTATTGTTCTGTCATATCTTACACTGCCCGACCTCTCCCTCATCCCACTCCCCTGATGCCCATCCTTCAAATAGGAGCTTATAGGTACATATCCTTGAAGTTGGTTCCGTCTCTCTACCCCACCTTCTCTCCACCCTTCCAGCAACCCCAATCTAACTACTGGCCTGAAGGTGGCTCACCCATCCTGGTTTCCCCATATCTCCAGCTCCCCTCTCCATCAGTGTACCTTCTCCAGTCCATCTGAATTTGTAAGGTAGAGTTGGGACCATGATGGTTGGGGAGGAGGAAGGCTTCAGGAACTAGAGGAAACTTGTATTTATCATCACTGCCTGGCTGCCGCTTGACTGGTCTGTCTCCTCCCCGTGACTCCCCCTGTAAAGGGGTCACCAATTACCCACCAGTGGGCCTTAGGTCCCCTCCTTGGTCTCCTCCTCATTCGTAATGATATGATTCTAGTTCTTTGATGTTCGAGGCCTGCTCCCTTCAGTCCTTCTTGATTACATGTGCTGGTGTGCTTCTTCCATGTGGGCTTTGCTGTTTCTGTGCTGAATGGTGACACGATTATCTTCAAGTCTTTAAGACTCCAGACATTCAATCACTTGGTAGCTGGGCACCATCATTTCTTCTACTCTGTTTGCCTCTGAATCCATTTGTCTTCAGGGATATCGGGAGTCAATTGGTCCAATGATTTTGATTTTTGTTTTTTGATGTCTGATACCTGATGGTTTCAGCACCCCATGGTCACACAGGCAAGTGAGCTTCTTTTATGGTGGGTTTTGTTGCTCCTGAGCTAGATGGCTGCTTGTTTATGCTCAAGCCTTTAAAAACAAGATGCTGTATCTTTTGATAGCTGGGCACCATGAGCTTTCTTCACCACTCTTGCTCATGCTCCCACATGTCCTCAGTGGGCACCTTGGGGATATGTGCACACAGTGATATGTGCCCCCTGTCTCCCCGCCCTGTGTGATGTCTATTACCTAGACCTTTCACCACCATGTGGCCACACAGGCTGTTATGCTTCTTCTGTGTGGGTGTGGTCTCTTCTCAAGTAGATGATCTATTGTTTATCTTCAGGCTTTTAAGACCCCAGACGATATATCCTTTGATGGCTGGGCACCATCATCTTTCTTCACCACATTTGCTTGTGCACTCATTAAACTTCAGTGATCGTGTTGGGCCAGTGAGCCTCGAGGAATACCAGATTCATAGAACAAAGTGTTCTTGCATTGAGGGAGCACCAGGGAGAGGGCCCAAGGTCCACTTGCTACCATAGTATTTGGCTTATAGATATGTTCTAAAATTTATTCCCACCTTATAATAGATAGTTGGATTTATGTATGGGACATACCTATGTTTAGACCTCTGCAAGTGCCCTTTGCCTTCAGCTCTTTCCCCTATTTCCTTCCATCTCCTTCCTGTCCCACCATCACGTTCCACCTTCATTGGCGTTTCAGTGTTTCCTCACAGAATCATTGTTGTTGCTTAATCCCGACCAGGCCTCCCACACCCTCCTTTCCATCTATTCCAGACCACTTGTTGCTCCCCCTCCCCAGTCCATGTATTTGTCCACACCCCCTTCTCCTCCCCTCTTTTGTGCCCCCAGGAATCATTGTTTGCCCAGTTCTTTCTGTGGCGCATTGGGTCTCCAGTGGGATATATTCCTCTGAGCATCATGTGTCAGCATGGAGCTAGGACCAGCTCTCTTCCTCTTCCTCCCTTCTTGTCTTTGTCCCTGTGGGTATGGGATGCTGGCTCTTCCCCCAACCTGTCCTCTGCCACACTCACTTCTTGGGATGGAGTCCATCTGACTTTGGTTGCGTCCGGCTCTGTAGCTCTCTCTTTTATTGCGTCCTTCCATGTGCCCACGCTCTCCTCATGGTTGGGTGTTTCATGGTAGGAACTGCTCGCCCATTCCGGTTTCTGTGGAGACAAGACCAGTACTTCCCCCCTGGATGGGTTAGTGCCTTGTTCCTCTGTTATCCTTTCACTTTTGAACTCCCTTTTATCTCCTTATCCCCTCCACACCCTCATTCTTCTCCCATTACTGTGTTACACCCAGGGTGTACCTCCCTGGGTTTGGTCCTTCCCCCTCCCCTAACCCTACATCTTGGACAAACTGTTATGGTATAGGAGTCTTCTCTTTTATACTCACCATACTGTTTCTACTTACCTCAGAGGACTCATGCAGTACTTATCCTTTTGTGATTGACTAGCTTCACTTAGCATAATTCCCTCCAGTTCTTCCCACGCAGAGATGTGTTTCATGTGCTCGTCAGAGCTTTTAAGTGAGGCATAGTACTCGACTGTGTGTATGTGCCAGAGTTTGTTGATCCATTCATCTACTGATGGAAACTTAAATTGCTTCCAACTCTTGGCGATTGTTAATTGTGCTGCAATAAACATTGGTGTGCATACCACTGGCTGTGGTTTATTTCTTGTCTCTTCTGGGTATACCCAATAGTGGGATAGCTGGATCATAGGGTAGCTCAACTTCCATTTTCATTAAGTATCACCAAACTGCTTTCCATAGCAGCTGTACATATCTACACGACCACCAGCAATGTAGAAGTGTTCCTTTTACACCACATCCCTTCCAACATTTGTTGCACTCTGATTTTCTGATCTGGGCCATCCTCAAGGTTGATATCTCATGGTTGTTTTGATCTGCATTTCTCTGATGGCTAGTGAGCGGGAGCATTTTCTCATCTGTTTATTGGCCATATGGACTTCCTCCCAAGTGAAACTTCTTTTCAGTGCTTTTTCCCATTTCTTCAAAGGGTTTTCTGTTTTCCTCTTCTTGCAGGAAACAAGGGTATTATAGACTTTTGTAATAAGCCTTTTATCTGTTGTATCATTGCTAAAAATCCTCTCCCAGTCTGTGGGTTACCTGGCTACCCTCTTAGTAAAGTCCTTTGATGCATACATGTGTTTACTCTTAGTAAGTCCCATTTGTCAATTTCAGGTTCCCTGCATTTGTACCCTGTCCTATTGCAGTTAGCCTTTGTCTTCCCTGCTTCGAGGTTCTTAGATTTTCCCCTATTCTCTCGCTAATGGTCCTGATGGTTTGTGGTTTTGCTTCCAGGTCCATGATCCACCTTGAGGTTGTTCTTGTGCATGGGGTGAGGTAAGATCCTGTTTCTTTTTTCTACGTATGGATTGCCATTGTCTCCAGCACCATTTGTTAAATAGGGCATCGCCCTCCCACTTGATGCTTTTGGGACCCTTGTCGAAAATCAATTGTCTATATCCTATGGTTTTATTTCTGGGTTTTTTTCCATTGATCTATGTATCTGTCATTATGCCAGTACCATGCTGTTTTGACCACTGTGGCTTTGTAGTAAGTGTGAAAGTCAGGTTAAGCCAGCCCTCCGACTTTGTTCTTATCCTTGAGGAGATCCTTGCTAATTCTGGGATTTTTCCCTCTCCATATGAAGTTGGTGGTCAGTTTTTCCAGTTCTCTGAAGAAAGTTGTTGGTATTTGAATCAGGATTGTGTTGAATTTATAAAGTGCCCTGGATAGGTTATACATCTTTACTGTATTGAGTCTCCCAATGCATGAGCATGGGATATTCCTCCACTTGTGGAGGTCATGTTTCATTTCCTGTAGTAGGGTTTTGTAGTTTTCCTTGTATAGGTCTTTTGTTTTTTTTGTTGGATATATCCCTAGATACTTCAATTTATTCTTGGTTATTGTGAATGGTACTGCCTTCTTGATCTCCTCTTCTGTGGTCTTGTCAGATGTGTAGAGCAGACTAATCGACTTCTGTTTGTTGATCTTGTATCCTGACACTCTTCCATATTCCTCTATCGCTGTTAGTACTCCAGTTGTGGAGCTCTTGGGATTTGCAATGTACAGTATCATGTCATCAGCGAATAATGATAATTTGATCTCTTCATCTATTTGGATACCGTGGATGTCTTTCCATTGTCTTATGTTACTTGTTAAGACCTCCAATACTATTTTGAATAGTAGTGGGGATAAGGGGCATCCTTGCCTGGTCCCCTTATTCAGAGAGATTGATTTAGTCTTTTCTCCATTGACTATTATGTTAGCCATCAGCTTCTCATAGATAGCTTGTATTAACTTGAAGAACTGACCTTCTATTCCTATCTGTCTGAGTGTCTTGCTTAGGAAAGGGTGCTGGATGTTATCAAATGCTTTCTCTGCATCTATAGATATTACCATATGGTTCTTATCCTTCATCTTATCAATATGATGTATAATATTGATGGATTTACGGATGTTAAACCATCTCTGCACCCCTGGGATGAATCCTACCTGATCCTGGTGGATTATGCTTTTTATGTATTTTTGTATTCTATTGGCCAATATCTTGTTGAAGATTTTTGCATTTATTTTCATTAGAGATATTGATCTATAGTTCTCTTCTCCTGTGGGATTCCTTCCCTGTTTGGGTATCAAAGATATACTGGCTTCATAAAATGAGTTGGAGGGTTTTCCATCCTTTTCTATACTCTGGAAAATTTTGTGGAGAATTGGGGCCAGCTCCTCCCTGAAAGCCTTATAGAATTCCCCAGTGAAGCCATCTGGTCCAGGTGCTTTTTTTGTTGGTATATTCTTGATAACCATATCTATCTCTTCTCTTGTTATGGGTTTGTTTAGTTCCTTGACCTCTATCTGGGAAAGTCTAGGGAGGGATTGTTTTTCCAGGTAATTGTCCATGTCTTCCAGATTGTTGAACTTGTTGGAGTTTAGGTTTTCATAGTACTTTGTGCTAATCCTTTTAATTTCATTAGGGTCTGTTGTGATTTCCCCCATTTCATTCCTCATCCTGTCTATTGTTGCTTGTTCTTTCCTTTCTTTGGTCAGGTTTGTCAGTAGCCTGTTGATTTTATTGATCCTTTCAAAGAACCAACTTTTTGCTCCATTAATCTTTTGCATTTTTTTTGTCTTCCCAGTGGTTCAACTCTGCACTAATTTGTATTATTTCTTTTCTTTTACTGTTGGAGGGATTATACTGCTGACTCTATTCTAGTTGTTGGAGTTTTTGTGAGAACATGTCTGCCACACAACTCTCTTCCTTTTCATATATGCTCCTATTGCAATCAGGCTCCTCCTGATAACTACCTTAACAGTATCCCAGAATACAAAGTATTCTCATTCTTATTAATTTCTAGAAATCTTTTGATCTCCCTTCTAATCTGGGTCATTACCCATTCATGCCACAGAAGTTCGTTATTGATCCTCCAACTCTTTGCCCTTGTTTTACTACTGGTCCTTTTATTAATCTCCAGCTTTATGTCATGGTGGTCAGAGAAGGAAATCTGCATGATGTCTATGTGGTTGAAATTAATTATGCTTGACTTGTGTCCCAGCATGTGGTCAATTTTTTGAAAATATATGCCATGTTGACTTGAGAAGAATGTGTATTTTTTTACTTTTGGAGAGAAGGTCCTGAATATGTCTGTCAAATCTAATTGTCTTATTCTGGGATTTAGTCCTATAGCCTCTTTGCTGAGTTTCTCTCCCAAAGATCTATCTTTCTCTGATAGTGGCATGTTAAAGTCTCCTACTATAATTGTTGAGTCTGTAACATCTTTTATCAAGTTCTGAATAGTCTGACAAATTTCACGGGTCTCTCATTTGGCATGTATATACTTATTATGCTCACTAATTCCTGGTGAAGTGTTCCCTTGAGCATTATAAAGTCTCCCTCCTTGTCTCTTTTTATGGTTTGAAACTTGAGGTCTGTTTTATCCGAGATTAGGATTGTGACCCCTGCTTTTTTTGATTCACTGTTAGCCTCATATATCCTCTTCCAGTCTTTTATTCTTAGTTTATTCTTGTCTGCTAGCTTAAGATGTGTTTTCTGTAGGCAACAGATTCACGCACTATGTTTTCCAAGCCAATCAGCCAACCTTTTTATTTTAATTACGGAGCTCAGGCCATTGACATTTAGAGTTATTATCCCAATCTGTGGTTTCATTGCTGGCCTTTTTGTGGTTTGGGGTGTGTGTATTTTCTTCTACCCCTTTTCATAGTTCTGTTGTATTTTCATCAGGAGCTTCTTTATTGCTATGTTTTCTACCTATGCCTGTATATTGTTGGTGATTGGGGTTAATCTGTTGGCTCCTGGGTGAGGTTGGAATGTAGAATGTTCTCCTGTTTGTGCTTGATGGGAGTTGGTCTTCTGGCCATAGTGAGTCAGCAAGGATTTTCCTCAGGGCTGGGTGTCCCATGGCATATTCTTTAAGCTTTTCCTTATTTTCCCAGCTATCTTGATAGATAGCGTTGAAGGGTAAAGAATTCCAGGGGAGGCGTTGTTTTCCTTCAACTTCTGTCCACTCTCTTCTCCTCTTTATGGTTTCTGTTAATAGGTCTGCACATATTCTTACTTGAGAATCCTTATATGTAACCATCCTCTTTTCTCTTGCTGCTCTCAGGATTTTCGCTTTTTCCTCGAAGTTGGATAGTTTGACTATTATATGCCTTGGTGTGTTCTTCCTGGAAGTCTACTCGGTGTCCTCTCTGCTTCCTGTATGATAGACTGGTTCTCATTCGTTAGGTTGGGGAAATTTTCTTTCAGAAATTCCATTATTAGATTAGCTTTTGATTTCTTCGCCATGTCTTGTTCTGGTAGGCCAATAATTCGGATGTTGTTCCTTTTCATAGCATCGCTCTTTGATCTCAGGTTTCCTCTGTCTCTTTTATTAGCTTGTTTGATTGTCTTTCACGTTTGTTGAGGTCAACCTGATTGTCTTCAAAATCACTGATACGAGTTTCATCCTCATCCAATCTGTTCATGAGATCAGCAACCCTGTGCGCAGCTTCTGCTATTTCCCCTATTATCTCCTGTATTTCCCTCTGATCCTTGATCCTCATTCCCTCTATTGTGGACTTCAACCCTTCTATTGTGGACTTTATCCCCTCTATCGTTGCATCCTTTGTCTGTGTAGCTTCCTTCATCTCTTATTTCTCCAATCAATCTTTTAAGAATTTTTTTTTTGTGGCAGATCCACATCAGTCTTCTATGAGTGTAATCAGATCTGTTGCTGTGCCTTGTCTTTCTTGTTTACTTATTAGCATTGATGCGGTATTCTGTTGTTTACGTGATGCTTTTGAAGAGGTTGGTGCCATGTTCCTCGGTTGTCAAAGGCTCTTGTGTACTTTCGGAGTGATTGGTGTTGGTGTTTTCACAGGGTGAATGTGTTTTACTGTGGAGATAGTAGCCAGGCTCCCTATCTAGGAAAGGTGGGAGGAGGGTCCCAGGGCAGAGCCAGACTCAAACGTTGAGGTCCCCAGTTAGGAAAGGCCGGCTGAAGACCACAGGGCAGAGCCAGACTCAAGGGGGAAGTCTCCCTAGCTAGGAAAATTGGGAGGAGGACAGCAAGGCAGAGCCAGACCCAAGCAGTTAGGTTCCCCAGCTAGGAAAGGCGTGAGGAGAGCCACGGTGCCACCGGAGACTCAGTCTGACCCTCAAAGGAACACTGTGCCACCAGAGACCCAATCGGCCTGACTACTGAGCCACCACCGGAGACCCAATCGGCCTGACCACTAAGCCACTGCTGGAGACCCTATCGGCCTGACTAGTGAGCTACCACCAGAGACTCAATTGGCCAGACTACCAAGCTGCCACCAGCAACCCCAAAACACCAAAAAACATTTCCCAAGAGATCTTATGCTCTTTCAGAAATGAACTAACTGTGTCAAATATATCATATGCAGCACGTGTCACTTCAAGAGGTTTGCAAAAAGAGAAACTCATCTTTAAAGTCACCATCATTAATATACCTCAGGTAAACCATTAACTGTGAGCAGTTTGCTATGTCCATGTATTCATCAAGCTGGTTGCTGACTATTGGAAGTAGAGCAGATTTAGTTTCTTGGATTACGTGGTCAAGAATATCATCAGGCATGTCACCTATTCTTCTGAAGTCACTGTCATGAGATAAGGAAATTGTACTAAATTTTGTAACAAATTTGTTTCTGCTCTCATCTCCAACAATGTCTTTAGAAACTGGCAGCAGTAAATCCTCAGCAATGGTGTGAAATTTCATATCTCTGGCGATTCTGAGTACCACCAAATATGAAGCTTCAATGACTACTATGTTTTCTTTGCTGTACTTGCCTTCAGTGTCAAGTCTGGCTTTCTTGAGTCCATCAGCTTTGCTTCTAAAATAATTGGTATCCTTGCCAGCAAAGCGTGGATGTTTGCTATCAAAATGGCATGTTAGTTTGTTCAGCTTCAAAGAATTGATTGATAGAATTTCACCACAAATAACACATTGCAATTTCTCAATTCCTGCTGTAATTACTGAGGTAAAGTCATATTGTAAAAAATCTCCGCTGTGTTTTCTTAACATTCTCCTCTACATAATCCATTGTCATGGGATGGTTCGCTAATGAAAACAATACATAACAATAGCTTGAATAATGCAAAGGATGGTACAAGGTAATAAGGGGAACCAAGGACAGATGAACCCCTTGAGGCCGCTAGCAAGGGTGGAGCTTCTAGATGGGTGGAGGGTAGGTGGGATAGAGAGGGTGAGCCAACTACAAGAATCTACACATAACCTCCTATCTGGAGGACAGACTTTGGAGAAGTGGGTGAGGGGAGACATCGGGCAGTGTGGGATGAGACAGGACAATATTAATTTGTAAAACATTGAGGGTTGGTGTGTGAGGGGGGAGTGAGGATGAAGGAGATGGGAGACTGATACCAGGGGCTTAAGTAGAAAAGCAGGTATTTGGAGAACGATGACGGTAGCAAGTATGTGAAGGTGCTTGGCACCTTATGTGTATTTATATATTGTGAGAAGTGATAGATGAGCTCCCCAATAAAATGATTTTTTTAAAAAAGATGACACAAGGTATGCTTCAGTCAATACATTTTGTTAAAGTGTCCTATGATTTACCATTCTCTGTGTTTTTTTAAACATACCTGTTAGTATCACGAGGGGCCGGTATTCATATCAACCACAACTGAATATAAAAAGACAGCATCCAGATTATTTCCCATGGTACAGCTTTTTTTGTTGCTTTGCACTAGCTGATGATTTTACAGTACATGAATTCACATTTTCCCAGTAATTATAATTCATGAAGTATCTTTCTACCTCCAATACTGCTGCTTTCAACACAGTAGCTGCTTTTGGCAGAGTGGCTACCTTTTGCACAGAAGCTGCTCTCTACACAGTAGCTGTTCTCCACACAATGGCTGCTCTCTATGCTTGTGCAACTGGTCGCATAAGTACATTCTAGAGCCAACCCTGTCATATACACCTGTATTTATATGAGGTTTATGAGATGTGGTTGGCACAGTGATGTCATCATGCTGGGTTCTTGCATGTGGGCATATCTACATTTGGGTTTGGGCAGGCACACCTGGAGACAGATAGCGGAGTAGTGTCTCAGTTCCTAAGACCACTGGAAATATGCATTTTCTCATAATCTGAGGCGACCCTGGTAGAAGGGCCATTTGACCCCAAAGGGGTCACGACCCATAGGCTGAGAGCAACTGATCTACAGCATTGATTCCCCCAATCATTTGGCCTACCATATTTTTTTAGAGGAAAATTAGTGTCTCTTGGCTATTGAACTTTGGCACTGAAGTCCACAGTCCAGGATAAAGTATAGGTATCTGCTTTGTAGCCTTACTAAATTATTGGAGCCTTGGCCTCCTCCCTCACTGCCACCTAGTCAGTGCTGACTCCAAGAGACCCCCTGTGATTTTCCAAAGCTGCAACTGTTGACGGCAGTTGACTGCCCCGTCTTTGTCCTACTGAGAACTTCTAGTGATTTTGAACTGCTGAAGTGGATCACAGCCCAATGTATTACCACGACTCCACCACGATTCCATAGCGTTGTCCCTGTGCTCCAGGGGCCGATATTGAGAAACACTGATCTGGAGCAGGACTAGAAAGCTGGGGCTCTGAAGCCATGTGTACGGCCCTTTCAGTATGTACATGCTGTGACTCTGAAGGAAAATTGAAAAGTTTTAAAGGATATTAGTCAGGTAATGGTGATTTCATCTGTTTGCAAAACTATACTTATGGCTCTCAAATAATTTTTAGATTGTTGTGAGCAACAGGAATGGCTCTTCTGGCTCATAAGTTTGCCAACCCTTGGTCTAGATCATATCAATCTGTGTTTAAATATTAAATGAGTATTATTGGTATGAAGATGTTATTTGCTCTGGGATAGATGCAGAAAACAGTGCCATCACAGAATTATGAAACTTAATCCATGGTTTTCAAAATATCTTCACATTTCACTGGAATATTTAAAGTTCTCCATTTCATTAAAGGGAGTAAGATGTCTATAATGAGTCAAGGACTGATGAGGTTATTCTCATAGAGCAAACTAAACTTAAACTTGGTTTTCACCCTTTCAGATAAAGCACCACATTGTAAAGGAGGCATAGTTTTCACCTTAGTCTGTCTCTTTCTCTAACTGCATAATGGTCTTCGGAAAGATAGAGCAGTGAGTCCTGGTGGCATAACGGGTGCTAACTCCCAGGTGGGCAGTGGGAAATCATGAACTTCCCCATACGGGAAAGATGAGACTTTATACTCCCTTAAGGAATTACAGTCTCAGAAACTCCCAGGGGCAGTTCCAGCTTGTCCTGTAGGGTCACAGTGAGTCAGGATGAACTCAATGGCAGCAAAGGGGCAACACATCCCTCGAGGCTGTCATTTGATTGAAATAGGAACTGCAGATAAAGACTATTTGAATTTATGGAAACTAATCTCTCTGAACTGTAGTACTATATCTGTGAACTGTTTCAGGTCATCATATGATTTGAAACATCTTCCCAAATTTCAAAGAAAATATCATTGAAAAGGTGACTTTCAATTAATAATAGTAATAAAATCCAGAAGCAGAATCTCATAGTATGAGGGTTTGGGCTTTTTGCTTGTTTAGTCAGGAATTGTTTTTTCACTTGGAGAAACACTTTTTATCCTGCTAAACCCAGGCCAAGTCTACTTGTCAGGTGATTTCCCATGTGGTGTTATTGAAGAGCCTTCCAGAAGTCTTGTGTAAAAATCAAATTGTTTCATGTTTTCATGACAGTCAAAGTTCTTTCATAGCTTAGATCACTGGTTCACAACCTTCTTGATGCCTCAACCATTTTATATAGCCCCTCATGTTGTGATGACCACCCAATCATGAAATTATTTTGGTTGCTATTTCGTAACTGTAATTTTGCTACTGTTGTGAATCAGGGGACCCCAGTGAAAGGGTCATTTAACTCAAATGGATCGGGACCCACAAGTTGAGAACCACTGGCTTATATGTTTACGTATAAGAACTGATGTTTTTATTGTGGGCATCGTAACGTGGTGGGTTTTATGGTGCCTTCCCATTTGAAATTCTGTGACAGTATTACTTGAAATGTAGTAGAAACAAAGGATGAGATACTGGCCATTCAGTGGTGCAACCTATACCTCCTAAATGGGAGATACCGATGTGCTTCCTGGCCCACACACCTCAGGAGCAGACACCATCAATTAGTCACCTTCCATTAGTGAGTATTTTCACATTTCCATGATGCTTTGTAGGTTTTAGTGGGACTTCCATGATATTTTCTGACCCCAACCCAACTAAGATCAACAAGAAAAGGGGGGTTGACAACCTGAAAATCAGCTACTGAAATTTCTGTGAATCATAGTGACCCTATCTGTATCCAAGCCTGGGGATTTGAGACTGGATTTGGCCACACTGGTGGCATGATCACAACTTCCATGACAGCAGAGCCAAAACCTGAGGGTAGCTTTTGATTATGGGAATCAAAAATGAAGACTCTGAGTCCTTATAACATGTACGCGAACAAGAAATAAAGGAGACCTAAAAACCAAGGACTCCGTAGTCAAGGCAGCATCATCAACTTCCCTTTTATTCAAAGATATGCCCCTCTCAGTGCTTGATACACAGAATACTTCAAGTATCAGAAACCCTAGCAGGAAACTGTAGTGTTTTCAAAATAAGAAAAGCAATACCTAATTGTGATACTGATTTCTAAGATTTGCTTAAAGATCCCTGGAAATTCAAACCCAAGATCAATCAAAATCCCCAGAAGAAAAAGTTTCAGTAGCCATCATTGGTTCCTTTTGGAGCTGGCAGTGCTGAGATCAAAGGACTCGGGGAAGCACTGAACAAACTGGAGAATGTAAAATGCCTCCAGCTTCTCCCCTCCGAATGAGGTGACGTTCCTCGCCCCTCATCACCAGGGTTGTTTCTGACTTCAATTTAATTTAGCAGGGAGAGTGATTCTCCTGCTCCCTGAAGAATTACCCTGAACTCTCCCAGACCTCACCATCTTCCCTTAAATCAGCTTTATTTCCACTGGCGCATTAGACATCCATCAACTGAACTTGAGCTAGTCTCTGCTTTTTCAGAGTTGAAGTTCTGGCTCCTCCTCTACTTTCACTTCATCCCTGAGCAACCGGTTGAGAACAGGGCAAATTATATGGCATTTGATCTAAAAAAAGAAAGAAAAACAATTCCAAGTATTTCAAATAGTACAGCCTTCCCTTGCTCTTTGTTTCCTCCTCTTCCTTCTTCCTTTGTCTCTTCTAATAACCTTGGTCCTATCTCTATTTTCTAGAAAACAGCAATACAGTCACTTATTAAGTGTGGCGTGGTCACTTGCACTAAAATCTGGTTTAGCAAGTATTGCAAAATGCTTCTGAAAAAATACATATATTCTAAGGTGCACAAATAAAATGAAGGGAAATGCCCAGAGCAGGTGTGTGTTTAGCTGTGACTTATTACTCTAGTGGTGCAGGGTCTATGAGCCCCTTCCTGGGCAGGGTGAATTCACCCATGAGTGAGATTATCATGAAATCGCTATTTCTGTCATGAATAATTGATCATTGCACTTTATTGGAGGGGGGGGGGAAGTACCAGATGTGGTAAACAATGAAAGGTATGTAGCAAAGAGGATGCTTACAGTTTATTATTTTACTGTCTATTATTTCACTCTTTATGACGATAAAATAGACACAACCATCCAATCCCAGGAGGAGTGTGTAGACTGCATGACAAGGAGAGGTTTATTATTAAGTAATTTAACCTTGACTAGGAAATGTTCCCTTTGGGTTTTGCAGAAAAGCCTGCTTTAAAAAAGAACGTATATACGCTCTGACTCTGGGAAGCTGTATGGTCACAGGAGACTTTTTGTGACCCATCCCCACTATTATTTCAGCTTCCTCCTCACATCTGATGGCCCCTGTGCCCCAATAGCCCATTTATATGTGTAGCCATCAATCCACCTTAAGGTTCTCATTTGGAAAAAGATAGGGCCTTCTAGACCATAAAGAGGTACTGACTGAAGAAACTCACTGGGGGAGTCCTTTTTGTCTTTTATGAGGACAGTGCCACTATGAGTCGGCATTGACTTGATGTCAGGAAGTTTCAGGGTGAGTTTGGTTTGGACCTAGAGATGGATTGTGCAATTTACCAGCTAAGCCCATGGTTTGGGCATCAGCAGGCAGAAGCACCAGTTGTCCAAAGGACACTGTTCGACTTGAGGACTCTTCTGTCCCAAATCATTTCATTCATAATGTGCTACCTATGAATGTCATGATGGACACAAGTCAAATATGATAAGTAAACATGAAACAGTTCAATTTACCGAGGTTATATGTTGTCTTATTTAAACCAAAGATACAACTTAATGAATGCTGCCATGGGAAACAGCTTTATAAAGTGTTGTTGCCATCATCGTAGCAATTGCTGGACAAGAATTGTCTTTTTGAGAAAGCAATCGAGTCTTTGGCTCCCCACAAAATGGAAAGTTTGGAGGGTTTACTTGAATTCTTGGCTCAAGTTGTTTTACTTTTGGTAGATCACTTTCCTTGTATATATATGTGTGTGTGTGTGTATTTATGTATATGTATATGCATTTATGTATATGTATACATATACGTGTGTGTATATGTGTGTGTATATGTATATGTATTTATACACACACATATGATAACAGGTGAAGATTGGCAGATCACTTTTCTTATATACACACACATAATGATAACAAGTGAAGAATTACAGAATAAGGAATTACGTTGCATCAACTACTTTTAATGAAATAAGTATAGCTTAGTGTTTCAACTTGTCAATAAAATCCATTCTTTATATTTCTCTTACTGATCTGCTAAGTGTTGTTTTAAATCATATCCCTCCAACAGATAGAAAGCCTATTGAGTGATTTATCACATTTAGTAGCTTAAAAAGTCATACCAGTGAAATAATTGCAAATCCAGTATTTCACTATTTATGTTAAATTTGCAAGACTGATTTTTCTACCTGCAGAAGCCAGGTTTATGACATTGTTACTTTACGTCAAGGCACTATAAAGGCATGCAACAAAAATCATAATGTAATGAATATGTCATTTTATATGATCAAATATAACAAAGAGTCCACCAACTTTCATTATACCTGCCTGGTCTACTCATTTTCTGATGTCTCAGAAAAATACAGCATACTTTCAAAAGAATGAAGAATAGGTTTCTGGTGAGTTGACGTGATAGCTAGGCAAGTATTCTGAAAGGCTTCTAGGTTCAGATCAAAACTTCATTTATTTTCTCACACAAAAGGGGAAACATTATAAACTATGGAAATAGATAAAAGCCAAATACATTGCCATTGCCTCTATGTCAAGTTCTAGTGTCTCCAGGTAGTGTTGTAACCCCTTTAAGGAAGCAAATTCAGAGACTCTTCATGTGAAGTTGATTTTCCAAATCTGTCAGTGTGTGATCAAACTGTGTGCAGAAAGAATGTGTCTAGATTAAACTCTAAAGTCAACTAGTAGGGAAAATAGCACGTGTAGCAAAAAAGGAGAGATAAGAAGCAAAAATAAAAGAAAGAAAAAATAGAGGAAGAGAGAGTTCTCTACAGAAGTTTGATAATATTGAGGCCGTATAATCTTCTAAAATGATGGAAAACGGGAGGAACTAATAATGACTCAAAGGATTTGAGGCCTTGAAGCTAGAGGAAAAGGGGTGTCCTATCTTGAAAAGAGCAAAGTCAGATGTGAAGGAAGGAAAGTTTTGTGTTCCTTTTTGAACATTGCTGATTGTAAGAGTCAAGATTTCTTATAAATAACCTCAAATAATAAGTGACCTCAAAATTTCATAGGCTAATAATGATCTAGACTTATGTTCCACTCAAGCTTCATAAATATCATGGATTGGATACAATATAAATAGGCTCTATTCTCAAATTTACTCTCTTTGGACCATGGCTCATCGACTGCCTTTAATTAGTAGTCCTTGTGACAGATGGGAAAAAGAATATGCCAACTCACACCCCGGCTTTAAACTGACATATGTCACATCTAGTTGACCAAAACCAGCCTAAAGTAGAACTAATATCAAATGATGAGGAAGTACAAGCGGATGACAATGATGGTGATGGTGGTGGTGACGATAGTGGTGATGATGGTATAGCTGACCACAACATGCAAGTAGAAATACCGAGGGGGAAACTTACTAGAGGAGCCTGTTATGCAGAAGAGAGGTTCTAGATGGAGATACAAGTTTGAGAGTCATCAGTTTTAGTCCATATTTAAAACATAAGACTGAATGAGATCACTAAGGAATTAGTATAAATAGACAATGGAAACATTCCCAAGATCAATCCCTAAGCTGTAGGACATTGCCACAGTTAGAGGTTGAGGAGAGGGGGTGAGATGAGAACAAAGCAGCAAAAGGCCTGCGATGGAGAAAGCAGACTGCAACCTGGAAGCCAGGCGAGAGGAGTGCTTCCCAGATGTCCATGAAGATGAGACTGAGCTTCTTCATTGTGATGACAGCAAGTTATCATGGATGGAACTGTTAAAAAAAGATAAATTGAAGAATGGGGTGTGAAATCCTCAGAACAAGAAGCTTAATAAAATGTGGGAGAAGGTTTATAGTAAAGAAATAGAGGAAAAATTAATTTCTTGAAACTTTGTATTGGGAAGAAGAGAAAAACGTGCCAGTAATTGGATGGTGAAATAAGTTCAAAGTTTTTTTTTAATCCTTTTATTAAAAAAATAATAAAATTCATATAACTCTTATCACAATTCATACATAAGTTCATTGTGTGTCAAGCACATTTGTATGTCCATTGCTCTCATCAATCTCATAACATTTGCTTTTACCTAAGCTCTTGGCCAAGGCTCCTCATATTTTCCCCTCCCTTCTAGTTGCCCCCTCTCTCATATACCTTTGATAATTTATAGATTATTACTACTTCTTCAGATCTTACATTGTCCAATGTTTCTCTTCACCGACTTCCCCATTGTCCATACCCCACTGTTCTCCTTATTGGAAGCACAGAAGTACATCTCTAGACAGACAGAGGGAAGGCGTCAGAACCTGTGTGCACAGACCAGGGAGAGGGCAGATGCTGTGGTCCTCACAGAAACTCCCTAGATATGATTTTAATACCACTGTGAAGTTCCTTTTTCTAAGATGAGTGTCCTAAGATAAGTCACTCTCCATTCACTCCCTATATCCGATATCACCACTTTGCCTCCATAAATCCTACATGTAGAAAATAATTCTCTGGCCTACCCTCACAACATCACATTAGGCTCATCTCAGAAGCCATACCTGCTCTAACAATTCCATCAAAACTAGCTGTGGGGTCAAGTGTTGTCCTCCAGTGTCCCATCTCTCTCCGTGAGCACAGAACAATTCAGAGTGTGCCTAATTACTTCATATGGAAAAGTAAACCTCCCTTTCTATCCACTGAGCTACTCAAATAAAGAAGGAAAATAAGAGAACCCTGACATATGTCAGGGTAAATAGTAAACCAGTTGATGCACATATGGGCCATTGAGAGTGTGCAAAAAAATTGTCACTTTGCTATGATTACTCTAATAACAATAATTAAAGCATGACAAATAATCAAGTGGAAGATCTCTGAGTGTAAAATACACCTTAGTATGTCATCATCTGGTAACAGATCTCAAGGTGAAGAATTCAGCCCTGGATGTTTACCCATGTTAAACTATTGAATAAAATGTTAGAATGATCCTAGAATATATTTTGGTATAGAAGAAAACTAGAAAATCTATTTAGTGTACTAAAAGATACCATCAAAGCTCAACATTTCTTAACACATTGAATGGCATAAAATGGAGGTTAAATCTAAGAGGATTGGATTCTATTTTTAAAGTATAATCACAGAATGGAAATATAGCAAAACAATAAATGTGTGGGCAGGTATTTAATATGCCTTATTACTTATAAGATAGACATTTTAACATATCAAATATTTTGACCTATCTAATAGATATCACCTGGAGACCAAATTGTTGTGGTGGTGGTTGCATTTCATCAAATTGCTTCAACTCAATTCAACCTGTGGACAATAGAATCAAACACTGTCTGATGCTGGGTCACATCCTTCCGCACTGTCTTTACAAGCCTCTGTGCCAATCCATTTTACTGAAAGCATTCCTCTTGTTTGCTCACCTTTTACTTCACCAAACAAGATGGCCTGCTTCAGAGTCTGGTACCTCCTGAAAGGAGATCCAAAGGATGTGAGATGAAGTCTTGCCATCTTCACTTCCAAGGAGGGTCTGCCTGTGCATCTTCTGATGAACAGATTGGGTCATTCTTTGAGCTGTCCATGAGATAGTCAACTTTCTTTGGCACCACTGTCATCCAAATGCATTGATTCTTCCTCTGTCTTCATTGTTCATTGCACAATTTTCACATGCATATGAAGCTATTGAAAAAAAGTATGCTTTTGGTCCAGAGCATTTTAAGCCTTAAGATAGTATCTGCCCATTTTAGCATTTTAAAAGAATTGAGTGATACACATTTTCCCAATACAGTTAAAACAAAAGCAAAGCAAACACTGTACTGCCATTAAGTCAATGACAACTCATAGTGTTCGGATACGGATAGGACACAGAAAACTGCCCCGTGAGTTTCCAAGATGTTAACCAACTGTCTACTGGAATTAAACTTCTATCTTTCTCCCACGGACCTGCTGGTGGTTTCACACTGTGGACTTTGCAGGTCATGGCCAACGTCTAAGGCTGTCATCTTTCCTCTTCCACAATAAGTGCTTCAAATCCTTTGCACCTTCAATACACAAGGTCGTGTATTGAATCACAAGTTGTTCATTAGCCTTCCTCCAAACCTGATGCCTTTTCTGAGTTTCTGAAGGCTGCTTACACAGGTAGGGACTTCCCTTCACACCTAAATTGAATTTCAACGTTAGTTGTCAAAAGAACAATTATAATACATACTTAAACAGCATGAGAGATAGTAGTTTTTATCCTCATGACATTATTATAGCTGGAGCTATCATATGTTCAATTACATGTAACATGAAACCCCAATTCCTTGCCTGAAAGGAATAAAATGTCTGTGTGTTTCACTGGACATGATTGTAGTTACAGGCCACCCTGGGATGATTCTAGGACTTAATGATGCCATCAGAGATCATCTGGCCACCACTTCTAGTGTGTGATTTTAATACCACGAGATACATGGCACACCTATAAGCATCACATCACCACCCCCAGGTAGGAAGCATGGGAAGGGAAAGAGAACATGCCGCAGGGTTTTCCTCTGCATGATCCAGGCTACTGCTAACCTGAAATTGTCTGGGGAGAAGGGGGAGCTGATGAGTCAGCCAAACAAGGACTGCTTTGTTCTTAGGCAATTTAAAGTACTTTAGCTCTCATAGGTTGTGGATGCAGTGCACTGGGACTGCAAGGTCAGCAGTTTGAAATTAGCAGTCTCTCCTTGGGAGAAAATTGGGGCTTCCTACTTCTGTCATGGAAACTGACAAGGGAAGCTCTACCTTGCCCTATATCTATAAGGTTACTCTATATATAAGGTTACTATATATATATATATATATATGGTTACTATAAGTCGGCCTCAACTCGATGGCAGTGAGTTGATTGTGGTGGTGGTTGTCATTAATATACTTGTACATTAATCCCCCTATTCTCTGCAACAGCTCCATTGTGTAGAGAAACTGATGTAAAATGAGGCCAGATGCCTTCCTACAGCCCACCCTCAGAAAACCTGCCACTAAAAATTGTCTTTACCTACAAAATAAAAAAATAAAAGTACCCGTTCACTTAATTATTATCAGGTCTACCTTCAACTTTGAGGCTCAGGCTTGCAATAAGATTCTTATCTCAGTGAATAGTGTCCAGGTTGAATTTTGGTGTCTACATCCACTCTTGCCTTGGAAACTCTCTTGTGCAGGGCAC